>CAUYLG010017121.1:0-12268 GCA_963573385.1 Cacajao melanocephalus
TAAATCACTCCTCAGCAATTGCATAGCATCTCACAGGTTTAAATAAAATATTGGTTGGCTGCTTGTTTGTTATTTTCATCTCTTATTCCTTCCTGTCTCCATTGTTAAACACAGTTATTGGCATAATAGAGGTTTTTAATACCCATTTTTAGACTGCATTCTAGCCTGGGCAGTAGAACAAGAATCCTGTTCTCTCTCCCTCTTTTTCTTCCTCTTTCTTTCTCTCGTACATTCTTTTTTTTTTCTTTCTTTCACTCTTTCTTTCCTCTCTTTTCCTTTCTTTCAAAAAAAAAAAAAAAAAACTAAAGAACAGAGATGTTAAATAATTTGTCCAATAACATATAACTAATCAGCATCAAGTTTAAAAAGTTAAGACTATATTTTTGCTAATCCCTAGTCAGCTTCATTCATTAAAGAGCAAAAAATTAAATCAAGGAAATATGAAAACAGTGCAGGTGTACAAAGCAACTAAAGACAGTCCTGAAAACTGAGCAACTTTTCCACATGGGCCTTTAATCTGCCTGAAAGAAAATAACCTTAAGAAGCTATTCACACTCTACTCTCAAAAGGAATAACCTTTATTCTCAAGAAGTCACTAATGTTAGCCCTTATTTAAATGCTGTTTATGTGTTGCGGGGTATCAAAGTTTTCCTTCTTGACAGAGGTCATGAATTAATTTTTCTCAGGAGGAAAGCTTTAGAAGATAATATTGCTGACACAGTCATGTGAAATATGAATAAGAAATCACAATTTACATAGACAGGCAAAGGACTGAGAATTCAGAACAAGCACTCAAATGCCACCCTTCATTTTCATACAAAGGGGAAAAATATATGTTTACTTCAAAATAAATGTTCCATAAATCATAATTTCAAAGCCTTTTAATTATTCATTAAAACACACATCAGAATTCTAATACAAATAAATTATAAGTGTATTTTTGAATAGTCTCTTGAAATAACTATTCTCTCTCAAAAATAGCTTTGTACCTAAATACATTTTCAGTCTATCATTGAGTAGAGCTGAAAATAGGACAACGAATTATGGCATTTAACATCTACATTAGAGAACTCACAAATTCACTTGTAGTAAACAGCTTATACTCTTTACAAATCTTCAGTAAGTTTTAAGAGTTCCTATATTCCCAACAGAGACAAAGACAGAAGGCTGCCATTTGCCAAAGTAAATCAAACAAAACATTTCTGAAATCACTCAGTGATATAATACAAAGTATTTATGAGGCAGAGGCTGAGAAAACGATTCTAGGCTTCGGGTCTGTCCAACATTAGAAGTCCCAAGATTACCAGAAGTACACTGGACCACAGAGAAATAGGGAATTTTAGCCTAGGGAGGATCCCCAAATCAAAACAGGCATCCCAAGACTATGCATCTTAAATGAATAATGGCCTGAGTTTGTTTATTGTGCTTCCACACTGCATATCCTTGTCACCAGTAGCTCCCTAATTATTCAAGTCATTCAATAAGCACTGATCAAATATCATTTGTGCCAAGCACAGTGCTTGGGTATGTAATAGACCGAAAAAAAAAAATCTGACTTTGTGATCTTAAGGAAACAGAACCCACAAAAATTCAAGGCTGCAGTGCAAGCCATAAAATGTTCTAAGATTCCTGCGCCCCTAAGTGCTGGGTTTTTGGTGCTAACATCTTTACCTATTACTACCATGGAATTACATGTACAAGACAGGTAGAAAGACATGACTAGGGATCAGGAAGCTTTGATTCTTTCTGTGGCCTTGAGGAAGTCTCTGGACCTGTACAGGCCATTACGAAAATGAAGTGTTCTGGATTAAATTATCAAGTCTTTCTAGTTCTAAAATTCTATGATTCTCAATCTGAAATTGCTTTTAATGGAGTCCTGAGGAATCTTAGGAGACATAGTAATCTAACTCTAGATGCTTCCAAGTGCTTTGATTTTCAGAAAACCAAAGAAGCATAAACACACCTTTCACTCACTCTAAAGAAGCTTATGTCCCTTCAGTCACTTATTAAAAGCCCGTCTTCCACGAAAGTGTTCTTTAATTTTCACTTCAAACAACATGTCTGTAATGCATATATGATTCAACTTTTAAAAATTAAAAGGGACACATTGTTACATATTCTAGATATGTACATACATACCCTATTAAGTCAATAACACATTTCCTTTTCAACACCCTTCAGAGAATATTAAAAGAACTTTGGATAAATAAGAACATAAAAAAAATATGGATCAGATGGCCACCTAAATCCTAATTCAGTAGGTACAGTAAAAGTAATTAGGGGATTTGAAGAACGGGCATAGGATGAGCTACATAATTTGTGGGGCCCAGTACAGAATACAAATACAGAGCCCCTTGTTCAAAAATTTAAAACTTCAAGATGTTACAGCAGAGCATTAAAACAAGCTCTCACACAGTCTTGTGTGACTATTCAGGGCATGAGCCCACGAAGTCAACCCTAACTCTCCTTAATGCTAACCCAAACATCTCAGTAACAACCCATTATGGAGCCAGACTCATCCCAGCACTTAGGCATTTAAGTACTTAAAAATCAGTATCAACTGCTCAATTTAATACCTAGTGCTTTATTATCTTATTTTTTAAGAAAAAGGGGAGTAGAGCATATGGCGGCTCACAGTATAAAAAGACTATCGGCTCAGAATGCCTAGGTTCAAATCCCACCTCTACCCTTACCAGCTATGTGGTATCGGCAGGTGACCTCGCCTCTCTAGATTCACTTTCCCCATCTATAAAAAGGGCATATTACTCACCCTATAGGTTATTAATAGATAAATTAATATGTGTAAAGTACTTAGAACAGTGCACGGCCGGCCAGGCACGGTGGCTCACGCCTGTAATCCCAACACTTTGGGAGGCCAAGGCAGGTGGATCACTTGAGGTCAGGAGTTCAAGATGAGCCTGGCCAACACGGTGAAACCCCATCTCTACTAAAAACACAAAAATTAGCCGGGCATGGTAATGAGCACCTGTAATCCCAGCTACTCAAGAGGCTGAGGCAAGAGAATTGCTTGAACCCAGGAGGCGGAGGTTGCAGTGCGCTGAGATCATGCCATTGCACTCCAGCCTGGGTGACAAGAGCAAAACTCCATCTCAAAAACAAAACAAAACAAAACAGTGCATAGCCCATATTGCTACAAAAGACGTACTAGCTAGTACCTTTATCTGGAAACAATCTTCACAGGCAATTAATCTAAAAGGCAAGCTTTAGCTTCTAGAAGTTATTTCTTTGATAACTCAATTCCACATGTATTCACTGAACACCTACTCAGCAACTTCCCTATAGCAATGTCTCCTTTCCTTTAGTAGTATTCTCTTTACTGACTACTTTTGCTTCCTTGATAGAAAAAAATAAAAATAAAAATAAATAAAAGTCACTTGACCATAGCCTTTTCAGTACCATTATGTGGCTAAGGTGAATACCTAGTTTTTGAGAAATATTTTTAAGAAATTTAGAAAAAGCAAAAGATTTTGGCTAATAGTGAAAAGTAATATAAATGACACATTTTAATTTTATGCTTATTTTTTAAATGCTATTCATCCTATGACTTTTTCTTTTTAAAATAGGTATTTGGCTAGGCACAGTGGCTCACGCCTGTAATCCCAGGACTCTTGGTGGGCGGGGGGGGAGGTGCCAAGGCAGGGAGATCACTTGAGGCCAGGAGTTTGAGTCCAGGATAAGCTGGGCCAA
Organism: Cacajao melanocephalus; assembly: GCA_963573385.1. Taxonomy (NCBI): domain Eukaryota; kingdom Metazoa; phylum Chordata; class Mammalia; order Primates; family Pitheciidae; genus Cacajao; species Cacajao melanocephalus. The sequence goes on from CAUYLG010017121.1 coordinate 3,709, forward strand.
AACGGAGAAACCGTTTCTACTAAAAATACAAAAATTAGCCAGGTGTGGTAGCACATACCTGTAATCCCAGCTACTTGGCTGAGGCATGAGAACTGCTTAAGCCCATGAGGCAGAGGTTGCAGTGAAGTGAGAGAGCGCCACTGCACTCCAGCCTGGGCAACAGAGTGAGACTCTGTCTCAAAAATAAACAAATGAATAATAGTTATTTAATAATGGGTAGCCAAGTGAGGGCAGTTCAACGTAGACATGAAGTAATATGGATTCTAAATTTCTTGTCTACCATCTCATATACCATCTCATATATACCATATTCTCTTTTGTGGCAGTGAACAAAAACCTTTCATCAAATATCTTATATTCAATTACTAGAATAAAAAATTAAAATAGTCCTAGCAGTCCAGGTGCGGTGGCTCACGCCTGTAATCCCAGCACTTTGGGAGGCCGAGGCGGGCGGATCACGAGGTCAAGAGATGGAGACCATCCTGGCCAACATAGTGAAACCCCGTCTCTAAAAAAAAAAAAAAAAAAAGTCCTAGTAATAAAACTTCATTGAAACTACATTTTAAATTTGTAAATTATTAGAAAGACTTCATATACATCCAATTTGTGAAATTTTAATTGTTTCCCTATTTAAAGCAGTGTCAGTCACTAGATGAAAAAGTAGAATACAGTACACTTTTTTTTTTGTCACTAACATACATGGTTAGAATACAGTACACTTGCAAGCTTATATGCCTGTATCATGGAACTATACATTGGGAGTTCTGAGTTTCATATAACTTCTCCTAAGTGTTTTTTAAAATTGGAAATATATTAGTAATAATACCATTAACCAAAAGGATGGATGCCCATTGGAAATTTAAAAAAAATCAAAAGACTCAAATCTATACATGGTCCCTGTATACTATGTGAAAAAGACAAAGTTCTTAAATTTTGAGATAGAAGAAAATTTCTATCCTACAGAAGAAACAAAAAGAAATCGTTTCTGAGCTGTTTAACCTCCCAACAACATTATCCTAGGTGAAAAATCACAAGTACAGCACAAAAACATGTCACCAATTCAAGATTTGTGTCTCTAAACAAATATATACGTACACATGTAAGAAGTTTCTGGCTGTGACTGAAGGTAGAACAGCCAAAAGTTTAGAGTTTGTATTAGCTAAAATAAGAGCCCAGCTAGCCAAGGGACCAGCGGAAAGTTTAGTTGATTACAAACAAAATCGGTTTCATTAAATAGATAAGGACGATTGCTTCATTTTCTCACTTACCAGCAATGACATAAGACTCCCTCAGATCTTTCTTAGTACAAACACAACCTCTTATGGAACTCGTATCATTAATGGTAAAGATATTTTAAAAATTACTCATCAAGCAAATTCTCAATTTACCTGACTTTCCTGCCTTGCTCAAGTCTACCGTTCTGAAAACCAGAGTTACAGCCCTAAGTGAAAGCCACTTGAAGAGTCGTTAACATGCATGCTTTGATGTGAGAATGTCAATTAAATAAAGTGCCCATGAACTTCAGGCCAAATGCAAAAGGGACTGTTGCTGGCCCTGACCTGAAGACTGGGAAACGTTAAGACCCTTTACTGTCAGAGCTGCCCTAGTTAGAGACTACCAGGATGGGGGCCTCACTTGGGTGCTGGAAGGTGAGGAGAAAGTTACAAGAAAGGCCTCGGAACTGAATGCGTGTAGGTTGGGTGCACTTACAAGTAAGTGTAAACTGCTCTTCGGCTCAAGTTTATTAATGCTGCCCCACCCAGAGTATTAATCCGGTTTGGGCAGAAGCGGGCAAAAAAAGCCAAAGAGGACCTTAAAGTATAGGATATTTCCTGGTTAGTGGCTGCCGGGTAACCGTGATGTACCCATTATCCTCAGGGTCGTAGCCCTCAGTAGCCAAAGGGCAGTCTCCTTCCATGGGGGGCAAAAGCCCAAGCCCAGCCTGCCCGTGGCCCTGCTCCCGCGGCGGGTGAACCCCGACTCTTCCAGGCTGCTTCCCGGCCCCAGGGTCCCAGGCCCCCCAGACCCTGGGGTGCGGCGCCACTGAGACCCAGACCGGGGGAAGGAGGCCCCGGCACTCGGGAGCGGAGCCTTGTCCCGGGAGCGCACGGAAATGCCTCCTCCACGCTCCCAGAGTTCCTGCTCCGCCAGGCCCAACCGGAAGGAGACCTCGGGCTGCCGCGGGGCTCCACTGGGCCGCCGGGCCCTCCAGGCTGCACGGGGCCTGCCTCGGTGTACAACTAGAGAGCGAAACCGGGGCGGCCGCGCCGGCTGGGGCGCCTCACCGTGTGTTCGTGCTCGTCCGCCCGGGCCCGGGGCAGCAACAGCAGCAACAGCGCGGCGGCCGCCGCCACGCCAGGAGCGCCAGGCAGCGGCCTCATTCTCCGCGCCCCCACCGGCCCGGCGCCGGCCCACCGACTCCTCCTCCGCCGCCGCCTCCGCCGCGGCGGATTCGCATCCACGGGGCGCAGACAGACGCACGGGGCCCGAGCCCAGCCGCTGCCTCCTCTGCCACCGCCGTCGCCGTCACCGCCTGCTCCTGAGCCTCCCCCGCCCCTTGCACCTCCTCAGCCTCTTCCTCTGACTCAGCCACGTCATCCGGCCACCCCGGCACGCGCCGGAAGTGCCTCGCGACGCGGCGCCGCAACCGCCGCCGGGCCAAGGGAGGGCCACGCAACCGCCGCCCGCGCGCCGGCTGCCGCTTGGCTCCCGGGAACCGCGGCGCGACCGGCCTGGCGAGCACTGGGACGGGCGCGGAGCAGGCCGGGCCTCCACGCAGTGACCTGGCCTGCACCGCGGGGACGAAGCCGGGCAGCTTCCCGGCCGTGTCCCAGTGCTTCAGGTTGTGTAACCTTGGCCAAAACGCTTAGCTTTCCCTGGCTGCCATGAGGCCGATCGTCTGACCTGCCACCTCCGGAACTTGAGGGATCAGATCAAATAACCCTTTCTAGGCGTTCGTCTGCCGCTGTGAATGAATCACGGGCTCCTGTAATCATCTAATCATCGTTACGAGAGATTGTTAAACTCGTGCAGGGTTAGATAAGTGATTTAAAGTCACTGGATACTTAAGGGATCCCTACTATTCAATCAACAAATGCTAAGCTAGCTTGCCATACTTGTTCATTTTGGGTGTTAACTGCTTCTGGGTCTCCCCTTCTCAGTCGTAAATACCTCTTGGAGTGTAAGCTCCTCAGAGCAGAAACCCTGTTTCCATATTTCCTGTGCCTAGAACAGTGCCAGATCCGTAGGAGAGACTCAAAAAAAAAAATCAAATACACAAATATGGCACCGCCATTTACACAATCCTCTAAGCCAAAAATCCGGAACTTGTCAGATTGTCTCTTCTTCTCGGCCATCAGCAGTCAACAAGTTCTAGCATTTGGTCTCTTAAAAGTGGTTCAAGAGTTTGTTTTTCCTCTCCTTCCTCTGCCAGTACCAACCAGTTTTCCATATCACTGTGTATTGCAAGAGTCTCCCAAGAGGATCTCCGCCACTGATCTTTAAACAAGTCCCCTGTTTATCATCCCCAACAGGTGCCAGAGTGATCTTTGTAAAAAGAAACCAGATTATATTGCCCACTCCCTTGCTTAAAACACTTCTTGAATATTAGGTAAATAAATCATGGAGTCACCACGAACGTTTTCATCTGCCAGACACTATCCTGAACGATATTGGCTTATTAAATTCTCACAAAAACCCTATGCAGCAGGTACGGTGAAAATGTTCATGTTACAGGTGAGGTAGCTGAAGCACAGAGAGCTTGAGTGTCTTGCTGAAAGACCAGACCCACTCAGTCTGGCTCCATAATAGGTATTTTTGCTGCTAATGATCTATTAACTACACAGCCACTTCTGAAAAATGAAATAGGTAAGTACTGGCATGGAATGATAACCAAGAGGTACTGTTAAATTTTTAAGTAGAAGAAAGTAGAGTTTAATTTCATTTTAAATGGCAATATGTTAGTCTGCCCATAGAAAACAATCTGAAAGATTATGACAAACCATTAATTCAGTGGTTAACTTTCTACTTTGTACATGCCTATAAATATTTGGTTGTTTTTATAGTGAGCATGTGCTAACTATGTAATCAGAGAAAAACAGTTCCCTGCTAAAGGATAAAGTCCAAATTTTTACCTGTTAACGTGCACCTGCATCATCAGACCCTAATTATCTCCCTAACTTTACTTTTCCCCTGTCTGTATGCTCTGCCTTCACCCATATATATTTTTACACCTCTGTGCCTTTGCTCGTTATACTCCCTTTATCTGGAATGACCTGCTTCACCTTGTGCATTAGATATTATCTTTTCAGACCTAGCTGATGATCACTTCCTCAGTAAAACCTTGCATGATCTTTGGGAAATGGAGCATTCTTTCTTTGGGATTTCAAGCATTTATCATGTTGTGTTGTAATTATTCACATTTCCTTTTCTGTACTGCATTCCTACCTTTTTTATTGCAGGGACTATCATTTGTTTGTCTTTATATCTGTCCCAGCTGCTGAGATAGTGCTTGTCACATCATAGGTATTCAACTCTTTGCTGAATGAATGAAGACGTTAACAAATGAAAAGTCAAATAGCATAGCAGGATTTGAAGAATGCTTTCTAGATAGTGTAAGAAACATCACAAGGCAGTACATGATTAATTGCTGAATGAATCATACACCAGTAATTGCTGTAGAAATCAGAGGAGGCATCTTATACATTTTTGTATATCCTCCCAAGTACCAAGCAGGGTGACTTGCTCATAGTGGAAGCTCAGTCAGTTCTGTGAATGAATAATCACTGCTCTTGAATGAAGTGTTGATGGGCAATAGAAGAACAAGCCGTGTTTAAGATGTATGTGTAGTTTCTTAAGCATCTATTGCCAGCCTCCACAGATTTGAGGTAGTATGCATGTGGGGGGTGTTTTGGGGAGGACTAGGTTGGCAAATGCCTGGAGGTAGGGAGTACATAAGAAAAAGTGTAAAGTATTAATTTGGGGAGGATAGACTTAAAATCAGGAAACTTTACACACACAACAGAAAACAGGCATGACAGTGTACAAAAAGGAACACAAAAGGTGGCCAACAAATGGTCAACAGGCAGTAAAAGCAATGGGCAATGAGAGAAATGGAAAGAAATCCTATTTCAGAGGAGTATTTGGGAAAGTTTAATGTCTAAGATTAGGTAGAGCCATTAATTCAACGATTATTTATCAAGCATCTACTATGTACCAGGAACTCTGCTAGGTACTAGGGGAATTATGCTGATAAATGGCATTAGATGATACAAGTCTGACAACAGCAGGTGTGGAAAGAAGGAAAGAGAGAAAAAGTAACTGATTAGAGTCAAAGAAGTGTGGCTTCAAAGATCCTTGGAGCCTGATGACCTCAACAAGACAAAACAGTCAGGTCTCAAGTCACCATCGAAATTAGGGTTGTTTCACTAAACTGGGGGTGAAAAACATTAACATATCTTATTTCACCATTTGTTTCATCTAGATGAATGGTCTCATTCCCTGACACCAAAAAGGATGGCAGGGGTGGGGAGGAAACGTCAGTGAAAGGAGATCCCCAACTCCCCCAGTGGCTATACAGCGTCTTTCTATGATAGTTCTAATAAGACTCCATTTTAATTAAAGAGCTTATGACCAGCAAACAATCCAGAAAACCAAAATTTCAGTCTTTTATTTTCATTCTGGGTAAACATGATCATCAAAAGTATTAGGGTATAGGGGCCGGGTGGGGTGGCTCGCCCCTGTAATCCCAGTACTTTGGGAGGCCAAGGTGGGTGGATTGCTTGAGCTCAGGAGTTCAAGACCAGCCTGGGCAACAGAATGATACCCCTGTCTCTACAAAAAATTAAAATTATCTGGCCATGGTGGGATGTGCCTGTGGTCCCAGCTACTCAGGAGGCTGAGGTAGGAAGATGACTTGAACCCAGGAGGTGGAGGTTGCGGTGAGCCGATTGCGCCACTGCACTCCAGCCTGGATGACACAGCCAGACCCTGTCTCAAAAAAAAAAAGTATTAGTATATGGATTAACCACCTATGTTCCAATTTCCATCATCAGCTACTTTGAAATTCTATTTCTTGGCCAGGTGGGGTGGCTCATGTCTGTAATCCCAGCACTTTGGGAGGCTGAGGCAGACAGATTACAAGGTGAGGAGATCGAGACCATCTTGGCCAACATGGTGAAACCCCATCTCTACTAAAAATATAAAAATTAGCTGGGCACAGTGGCACATGTCTGTAGTCTCAGCTACTAGGGAGGCTGAGGCAGGAGAATCACTTGAACCTGGGAGGCAGAGGTTGCAGTGAGCCGAGATCATGCCGCTACACTCCAGCCTGGGTGACAGAGCAAGACACTGTTTCAAAAAAAAAAAAAGAAAAGAAAAGAAATTCTGTTTCTTCCTTCTATATTGTTAGATTTGTCTTGCCAGTTATGTACTGCAGCAGGGTGGGGGTGGGGGACAGTTCATCTATTGCTGTTTGCCATTTTACACCTCCACTGTTTCTGTTCTAGCAGAAATGTTCTAGACACCGATCTTCATGATTGCTCTGAGATCTTTCTTAAGGAAGCCATTACTGATAACATTTAGTTCTTGGACTGAAGCGCAATTAAGGCCATTAGTTTCTTTGTGTGGTTCCTCTTTCACTGTCTCTCAGTTTTTTAGCTGATCTGTTATAACAATGAGACAGAGCAAGCAACAGCAGGTGCCACATAATGAAAAAGACCCTCGCCAATTAGGTAGTGATGCCACCAAGGCTGTCTCCTTGCTCCTTCCCACCAAGCGATTCCACACCCTTTTTCTGAGACTTAGACTTAACAGAGTCAAAGGGACCTGGACTGTTAGAAAAGACACAACTCTCCATAGGGGATGAAACATGGAACAGTATAGTCAAGTTATATGAACTCATCAAGTGAGTAGCACACCAAAATAAAGAACCAGGTCTCCTGACTTCCAAAACAATCTTCTCTTCTACACCATGCTAACTCTTACTGCAGAGATAGCAAAGACATTTTATCCTAAATGGGCTTTGGCGACTAGCCTAAATACTAAATTTGAACTCAATTGAACATGGACCCAAACAATGGTCACCAAGTCCTAGAACAGGTTGTGTGAGCCCCTTGAGGTGTTCATCCAGTGTTATTTCGGGGAAATCTCTATTTCAGCCTATTCCTATATGTTAATTATTGAAAAACAATAGACAATCACAAAAACAAGTTGACCTTTTTGTGTTCCTTGGGCCTGTTCACAAAGAACCCTCGTGACTGGGCCTCATGCCAAACAACTCGTTATAAAAGGACCGAGGGTCCCAGACTGCCAAAGCTTCATGAGACCTCTCCTCCTGCGTGCACGGACAAGTGGCTGACTCTGGAGCCCAGGCTGTTGCTTCCCTGTCTGGTGATGAATCCTCCATAGTCTGGTGAGTGTAAATATATATATATTTCTTTTCCCTTATCCCCTTCCTATTGCAATTTGCTTATTATATCATTTGCTTATTATATCATTTGCTTATTATATCATTTGCTTATTATATCTGCATTGCCATTTATGTGGGATAAAATTTGTTTACCCTTAAAGGTATTGTGTGTGTGTCTTTTCTTCTCCCCTCACGCGTTTTCCACACAGAACACCTATGAACCTATTTTTTATGATTTTTAAGAGACAATGAATTCCAAGTTGTACCTCAGAATTTATCTTTTAACCTCCTACTCATTCCCTCACTACCCTGGTGAACACAGTATCTGGCCAGCAGGAATGAATGAAGACCATTTTATGTTCTTAATAACTTGCTTGGAAATGAACATAGCACAATTTATCCAAAGCGAATATTTATACAGGCAGATCCCTCAAAATTGAGGATTCATGTTTAGGAAGAATTTTTTAGAATTATCCAAATTAACCACTTGTCTTTCTCAGAAATAAATCTATTGCTAATGCTTCCTCTACCAGCCAGCTGTAAAACCACACACTATTCTTTGAAAGAAGAACACAGAAAACCAACTTACTTCCTGGAGCATATAGGAGAAGGATCTAAAAATCCTGGTGATACGGGAGTGACCAGAACCTTTTTTTTTTTCAATAACAAAGCTAAAAAGGGGGATGTATAACTTAGCTTGACTTGTAAAAATATTCATAGAAGTCATCTGTATACTACCACTTGTGTAATTATGGTAGAATATTAGAGATTATTCACATCATCAAATATGTCAAGTTAAATTATTAGATTACAGCACCAATTTCTTGTTCATAGTTTCTCAGTCTTCAGCCGGGCATGGTGGCTCACACCTGTAATGCCAGCACTTTGGGAGGCCAAGGTGGGTGGATCACTTGAGGTGAGGAGTTCAAGATCAGCATGGCCAACATGGGGAAACCCCGTCTCTACTAAAAATACAAAAATTAGCTGGGCATGGTGGTGGGTGCCTGTAATCCCAGCTACTCAGGAGGCTGAGGCAGGAGAATCACTTGAACCCGGGAGGTGGAAGTTGCAGTAAGCCAATATCGCACTACGGCACTCCAGCCTGGGTGATAGAGCAAGACACCATCTCAAAAAAAAAAAAAAAAAAAAAAG
>CAUYLG010017122.1:0-19359 GCA_963573385.1 Cacajao melanocephalus
AAAATTTAAAAAATTTTTTTTTTAAAAAAAATATCGCTTGTTATTTTAAAATTTTTAATTAATTTAACCAATTTTTTAACTTTTTTTTTTTTTTTTTTTTTTTTTTTTTTTTTTTTTTTTTTTTTTTGAGACAGAGTCCTGCTCTGTCACCAGGTGCCAGGCTGGAGTGCAGTGGCGCAATCTTGGCTCACTGCAATCTCCACCTCCTGGGTTCAAGCAATTCTCCTGCCTCAGCCTCCCAAGTAGCTGGGACTACAGGTGTGCACCACCACGCCCAGCTGATTTTTGTATTTTTTAGTAGAAACGGGGCTTCACCATGTTGGCCAAGATGGTCTTGATCTCTTAACCTTGTGCTTCACCTGCCTCAGCCTCCCAAAGTGCTGGGATTACAGGCGTGAGCCACCGCACACAGCCTGATTTTTTTTTTAAAGTCAAAAACCCTTATTCTTTGAGAGAGGAGATTTAATTTCCTCCCAAAAAGCCCTAATACAGATAGCATAAGGCCAATTAAATCTCACAGAATTTTATAAACAAATCATGACCATAAGATATAATTTCCATTAACCTTTTTAAAGCTTTAGAATTTTTTTTCAGAAGTGTGTTAATGCTCCAAGAAAATCTTGTTAATCTGACACAGGGGCCCATACACTGGTTTTGCATCAGTGTGCCTTTAATATTAATGGTTAATTTACAGAGAAACTGAATTAATTTTAATCTCTCAAAATCATCCCTTACAATCTCATATGCCCATTTCTTACATGATAGTCCCTGGACCTTGAGTAATTGAATAGTTTTAATTTATGGCCCTGTGTCTCATGAATGCCATTTATTTTGATTAGCATCTTCCACTGAGTCTGAAGATGACACTTTAGCTGCAGTCAGTGTTTAAGATTTAACATGACTTGGTGTCATTTTTAGACCCAGGAGTCAAATCCCTGTGACTAAATGGTACAGGAACTTTAAAATCAAATACAGAAAGTTACATGGATATAATAGTTTTAATTAAAAAATAATAATCTCACTTTATTCTAAGGAAATCAAAATTTAGTAACAGTGACATAAGAATCATTTTGATGAAATATAAAATCTGTTTGTTAGGTCAGTTACCAAAATGTAAAAGAAAATACTTTTGCAGTGATATTGCAATTCCTATAAGGAGTCCATTTAAATAACTGGCAAGTCAAACCTAATAGAAAGGGTAATTGTATTAGTTAGACATAGGAAGAGTATTTCCTGGTAATGAGTGAAAATTTTCAGATTCTGAAAACAATTTAAAGCCAAGAACACAGAATGTTATATTGGAAGAAAATATTTATTTTAAACCATTAAGATAAAACATTTTTTTAGCATCAGGTAACAACAAACAGCTAGAACCTGAGGGGAAAAACTGCAGGAGCTGAAAATGAGTTAAAAGGGACAGTTAGTATCTTAGGCATTTTCAAAAGGGAGAGAAAGCTGAAAACAGTGAGATGCAAATAAAAGTTGAACTTTGGGTTAAAAGAAATTAAAAGCTCTTGTAATTTTATTAAGAGTAAATTAATACCTTAAGAAAACATTGTTGTTCTAGCCAATTCTTTGGTGTATTTTTTTTTAATATCAAAACTCAATCTCTAGAATAGAATTGTGAATAATTTCTCTTCAATTTCAGACAACTTGATGACATAAAGTTTTCTTTTGTTATAAATCTTTCTTGTACAAACTTTATCACAACTTACACAGACAATTCCTGACATGCTTGGATTTTCCAGGTTGTCCTCAATATCCCTCTTCCCTAAATAACTGATCATTTCTAATCATTTTACTGTAGGACAAAAATTTACTATACAAGATCCTTTTTCATATATAATTATATTCTTTTTAACTTTTCTTGCCAAGAATACCTCTTCATACTTATAACATTCTTTTCATTAATCTTTTTTTTTTTTTACTGTAATTAAAGTTCTGGGGTATATGTGCAGAACATGTAGATTTGTTACATGGATATACATGTGCCATAGCATTTGGCTGCATCCATCACCCCATCATCTACATTAGATATTTCTCCTAATGCTATCCCTCTCCTACTCCTCACCCCCTGACAGTCCTATACACCAATAACAGACAAACAGAGCAAAATCATGAGTGAACTCCCATTCACAATTGCTACAGAGAATTAAATACCTAGGAATACAACTTACAAGAGATGTGAAGGACTTCCTCAAGAACTACAAACCACTGCTCAAGGAAATAAGAGAGGACACAAACAGATGGAAAAATATGTCATGCTCATGGTTAGGAAGAATCAATATCGTGAAAATGGCCAAACTGCCCAAAGTAATCTATAAATTCATTGCTATCCCCATCAAGCTACCATTGACTTTTTTTTACAGAATTGGAAAAAAAAAACTTAAATTTCATATGGAACCAAAAAAGAGCTTGCATAGCCAGGACAATTCTAAGGATTAAAAAAAAAGAAAAAGCTGGAGGCATCACACTACCTGGCTTCATTAATCTTATTTACTGGTGACTTTCACATCATTTTAGATTTAAAAAACTTTTGAATTAAATGAAAATTATTTTTTTAAACTAAGAACATACATTTTAGAAATTTTTTTCTATATTTTTTTGAAAAAAGAAAATAAGACATTCAATTAGTATCTGTTATTTAACTTGATATAACTTTGGATTCTAAATTATATGACAAGTTTATTTACAAGCATTTGTTTTTTTATATTTACCTAATTAATTAATTTTTAAATAGTTTGCCCAGATTACTTATGAAAACTCTGATAGTTATCATTTAAGATTATTTCCCTGTTAATTATTGTTATAGTCTGTGAATATTAGTTTTTTCTAAGTAACAACCTTAACATTAGATAAGTGGGTTTGTTTTTGTTTTTGTTTTGCCAATAACTCAAGATTTAGCTCTTTTCAATAAATAAACAATATTAAATACTCATTTATCAATTTTTACACAAAGATAATTATATTTTGGGCTGCATTCATGGTTTTATAACCCTCTTGCTGAATTTTGACATCCAGCAAAGATAAATATAAAACCACTTGACCAATAAATCCAAACAGTAATGTATGTTGACAGTTTTGAAGCCATTTCTAATTCAATTTCACCAATGCTTTCATAACCAGTTTATCATTAAAGATTTGCTTAAATCACAGGAACTTGAAAAGTATTTGGCTTAGAGTCTCTATTTTACTCTAACAAAGCATTTGACTAAGTCTTTTGTTTCTTTAAGCCAATTAATTAGAGTTCCAAAATATATATTTTAGTAGTGAAACATTATACACAAGACACATAAATACATAGGAATATTAGACATGCAGATAAAGGTAGATCTTATAAATTCATAACATCTTTTTCTTCCTATTTTATACTTCCAATTTCTTGATAACCTGTTTTATTATTTTAGGCAGTTGTCAGCTAGATAGCCTTGAATTTGCACATTAAAGGAACTTGTAGATGAAAAATCAGATGGCAAAATTTATATCTCAAAGTACAGAGTCCCCTGTGCTAGATGGAGATTAAATATGGATGCCAAATCAGACATAAAATAATATAAATCTATCAGAGAATTGAATAAGGAGACCAATTTTATTTAGATATGTAGTTCTAAATTTAGTCTCTATAGATCTCTTTTAACTGGATCTCTGAGCTCCGGGCAAAGTCCACACTGAATCCTGAGTTTCCAAGAAAAGAGAATTAGTCTCAGGATAGATCACATGATGCTTTTACAGTGCACTTTAAAAAAATGACATTTCTCTAAGTATCTAAACTACATTTTTTCGTATTTTAAGCACCCAAGAGTAGTCCCTGTTGTACTATTTCAGTAAAAAACAAATCAAGTAACAATGCAAAAGCAAGCAGTTTAAAATCTGAGAGCAATTTGTCTGTTTCCATTTTTGGAGTTCCATAAGGAAAAACAGAGATTTCTTCCCAGAAGGGAGTTTGTCACCTTCTCTATTTTCTTTAAGAAATCCTAGGGTGTTAGAAACTATTTTAGGTCCCTCACGCAGCAGAGGGTGGCAAGACAAAGGCGAGAAAGTCAACAGTAAATGGAGAAAACAGAATTCCGTCGACTGAGAAGGAAAAAAGCAAACAAAACCTTTTTTTTGAGAAAAAGATCAATGTCTTATGACATTTTTAAAAAAGCATAAAGACGGTAAAAAATAAAAATACACACACACACACACACACACCTTGGATATTAGCTTTTAATTAAGCTGCCCTTTACCATTGAACTCCTTAAAAAAATCATTTTAGGCCAGGTGTGGTGGTTCATGCCTGTAATCCCAGATCTTCCGTATGCAGGTGAATCTTTTGAGATCAGGAGTTTGAGACCAGCTTGGCCAACATAGTGGAAACCCATCTCTACTAAAAATACACAAATTAGCTGGGCGCGGTGGTGTGTGCTTGTGGTCTCAACTACTCAGGAGGATGAGGCATGAGAATTACTTGAACCCAGGAAGCAGAGGCTATAGTGAGCTGAGATTGTGCCACTGCACTATAGCCTGGGCAACAGAGTTAAGACTCTAAGTCTCCATCTCAAAAAAAAAAATCATTTTAAATCCCATTACTATATTTTAGCTAGGACAAATTGCTGATATTTCAAAAGTCACATAAATATCAATCCAGAAAGGACTTGATTTAGAAATCAAACCCAGGATGCGATGGCGGAAAAAAAGGGCAGAACCTTAGCAACAGAACTGCATCTCAGGGCAGGCAACAGACATTGCCCTTTCCGTTTGGCTTGGATAATGAAAAGATAGCCTTGTTATGTAAATAAAGCCCTTTAGGTAGTAAAAATATTTTCTTTTTCTTCTTTTTTGCTGGTCATTTTCTCTTTTCCTTTTTTATTATCAGTTGCAAGAATTAAGCCAATTCAGAATCCTTGTTCCCCATAATTCGGAAATCTCCTTTGGATTTGACCAAGCTGAATAAAGTTGATCAAACCCAATAGGACCAAGACTGAAACCACAACAAAAACAGAAAAATAAGCAGCAACAAAAAAGTTAAGCAAAACAAATGATTGCACAATTTATAGGATTACTGAGCACCCTAATAATAAGGGAAAATTAAGACCAGATATTTGTCAATTTTAACTTTTAGTCTTTAAAAAGAATTTCCGAGACAAAAATTCAAATTTAGCTACACAGCTGGGAATGGGGCCCTGGCTCAAGACTTCTCTTTAGCATCTTAGAAGCAGAGAACAAAAGCCTCAAACTTGCCTTTCCTGTTGGAAATTATCCGAAACTCTGGAAAGGGGTTGCCTGCTCTACATTATCATTGAAACAGGAAAACTTGCCTTCCTTGTTGGAAGCAATTAAAACTCTAAGAAAAAAAAATAGTTGTACAGCAAAATAAACTTTAGATCTCAATCAAATTTGGGGAGATTGGGGATTCTCTGGAAGCTGGGATCTCCTAGGCCTCAGCAAATTGTCCTATTTGAGTCATAAGGATAGCTCAAACTAGTACCAAGCACCAAAAGGAGATTTGTCAAAGGTCAGGGGCACCTTTACTCAGAATTTTTTTATAATAATGGATCTGTGAACCCAAAAGTATCTGAGACAGGTCTCAATCAATTTAGAAAGCTTATTTTGCCAAGGTTAAGGATGTACTTGTGATGCAGCCTCAGGAGGTCTTGAAGACATGTGCCTAAGGTGATCAGAGCATAGCTTGGTTTGATACATTTTAGGGAGACATGAGATATCAAACAATATGTATAAGCTATATATTGGTTCAGTCCTGAAAGGCAGGACAACTCAAAGTTGGAGGGCTTTTATGTCATAGGTGGATAAGAGATAAATGGTTGCATTATTTTGAGTCTGTCATTAGCCTTTCACTGAAAATACAATTTACATGTGGGGTGGGATAGGGTAGAGTAATAGTGACTTATGCTTTAGACTGGCTTAGTGAATGTGCATTTTTACATAAGCAATAGGGCAGAAGAACCAATAAAATGTGCAATCTGTCTCAGGTGAGCAGAGGGATGGCTTAGTTCTGTCTGTCCTTTGTCCTCCACCTGTGAAGATAAGTTATTAATTTTCATTGCCAGGGTGAAATACAACAGAACTGTTTTAGGGTAAATATCTTGAGGCCCACAAGAAATTCCCTTGTTAACAAATTGTGAAGGAGGTATGTAGCTTTTTTATCTTTGTAGCTATTCTATTTAGGAATAAAATGGGAGGCGATTTGCCTAACACAGTTTCGAGCTGGACTTTTCCCTTTGGCTTAGTGATTTTCGGGTCTGGAGACTTATTTTTCTTTCACACCTAGGGCCACTCCATAGCAAATACAGCCTGGCCACCACTAACATTCATTTAGGACTCAAAGCTACTACAGTTTGCAAGTGGTAATGTGGGCCAGAATTTTAGTCTATCCCATCAGGGCCATGCATCCCCATCTGGCAACAGGACATGCATAAGGTCCATGGCAGCTATGGCATACCTTATGATGAGTTTTATTCACACCCCAAGACTGCTGTAGTTGGCCAGCAGTGATGCAAGCCAGAACTCAAATCCATTCTATCAGGGGCACAGGCTTATGTCTGTCTCTGGGGCATGCCTAAAAGCCTGCAACATATACAGACTACCTGCTGCTGATGTTTATTTGGGGCTTGAGGCAGCTGGAGTTGGTTGGCAGTACTATGGATCAGAACTTCAGTCCTTCCTGCTGGGATTGTTGGTTCTTCTCTGGCACCATGGAAAGTGTAGAGGTTCTGCTCAGGGTATTGGCCTGATGTTAGGGTGTGGCAGGCCAGGTCTCACTAACGCAGGCCTCCATAACAACTGTTTGAGTATGGACTGAGTGGTTAAGTCAAATGTTAAAAGTCAGTGCCCTCATAAAAAGTCTGGGATGTAACAAAAGCTCACCAGGAGTTTTGCCTAGGCCTTTCCTGGGCATTAATGCTTGACAAAGTAACAAAAGAGTTCTTAATGGGACCCGTTTAGGATTAAACAAGTTTTATTGTGGGACTGAAGAAACTCCCCAGGCCTCCACAAACAAGTTTACTGGGGATCTGAAGGAACTCCCCAAAACTCCACGATTTAGCAAGAGACAAGATAAGGGTAATCACCCCAGCACCCGAACCCATTTAGATTAATTTACTGAGGTTTCAGAGGAAGGTCTTGAGGACTCAGACCTTAGTTACAGATTTAAAGAAATTAATCACTTATGTCTTAAGATGAATGCATTCTTACACGTAGACATATAGCTCAGAAGGTATATAAGCTCCAGAAAACTTTGTAATTTTAAGTTGGTCTGGCGATAATTTCCAGGCCTTCTCCCTGTAACCAGTTGCAGAAATAAAAACTCTCTTCCTCTGCAATTCATCTGCATCTCTTTACTGGGCAACGAGAAATAGCAGTCTGACACTCAATTTGGTACGGGAACAGGGGACATGGGATTCTCCCTGGTGCTGGGCTTTTTTGTGGCAGACCTGGTACTGGATTCCAAGGCATAGTCTTGTGCTTATGTCGCTCTCCTTCAGTGAATGTTGTCTCTCTCAGTGCTGTGCTGTCTGAGGTTGGGGGAGGGGTGATGTAGGCAATGTAAAAGTGCCCTGTCTACCCTCTTCAATGTATCTTTTAAATTATCAAGCTAAAACCAGGTGCAGTAATTTCTCACCTGGTTTCCTGAGTCTTATGAAGATTTTCTCATGTGTGGATAGTTGTTCAAATTCAGGGATAATCCCTATTGAGATATGTTTTTATTGAGGGAGAGCCCTACTCTGCTATCTTACTCTGCCTGTCTTCTCTTGCTTCACCAACTGACTTCAGCAGGCTCAGGTCCTGGATAAACTTCAGTGGCAGGCAGACTGCAGCTGCTGTATACCTTAGGATGTCTTCCTCTGTAAATTAGGGCTAACAATAGTATCTGCCTCTGAGCATTGTTGTGGGAATTAAATAAGATGTACGTAAAGTGATTAACACATTCCCTAGTATAAAGTTATTGCTTGATTTACATTAGTTGTTATAATTATGAGGTCATTATGGTAGTGGTAGTGGTAGTAATTATCTTTATTGTTATATAGTAATAGTAGTACCAGAATTAAAAGTAGAAATAATCGTATATTCATAGAAAAAATAGATAAGGGTTTCCTTTTTTGTTTACTTTATACTCATTGCTATCTGATATTCCTGAAGCTATCAATTTCTAGGTCAATGAAATATCTTTCATTTTCTTATAAATAAGCAAAAGGAAAATAAATCCCCATCAGCAGAGAGAATAGTTTTGTTCCCTCAGAGATTGTGCAAAATAATATTTACTTAAATTTTATAACAATCTATTCACATTATTGTTCTTTTCATCTTCTCTTGATCTTTTTTTTCTTTTGATAAGATGTGATCTCCTCTGACATATACAACCTAGAAGGATAAAATATACTAAATAGTATTAAAAGTAGAGGGGTAAGGCAAATATTATTGTTTTTATCTCAAAACAATTTTATAATACTAATGGACATCCTTTAAAACTATGTATACCTTTTAAGTTATTTAGTTTCTTTGTAAATTTTTCAATAAATTTTAAAAATGTATCTGATATTGAATTGATGGAATTTCTATGGTTTTTGTCTCATTATTCTATTGCTAGCCTCATATATATACACATATATATCTATAGGATATCATAACATATATGATGTATATACATACATATGATATATACATGTATAATACAAATATAGCATATGTAATATACTATAAATATATACATATATATGCACATATTGTGAAAGAAAAAGAAATCTTGGGGCTCCGAAATCACTAAACTAAAGGGAAAAGTCAAGCTGGAAACTGCTTATCATTCTGTTCAAAGTCACCCCTCTGCTCACTGAGATAAATGCGTATCTGATTGCCTCTTTTGGAGAGGCTAATCAGAAACCCAAAGTAATGCAACCATTTGTCTCTTATCTACCTATGACCTGAAAGCCCTTTCCCCACTTTGAGTCTTCTCACCTATGCTTCAAGTTCTCCCATCTTTCCAGACCGAAACAATGTTCATCTTGCATGTGTTGATGTCTCATGTCTCCCTAGAATGTATAAAACCAAACTGCTCTGACCATCTTGGGCACATGTCATCAGGACCACCTGAGGCTGTGTCATGGGCATGCATTCTCAGCCTTAGCAAAGTAAATTTTCTCATTTAAATGAATCCTGTCTCAGATTTCTAGGGTTCACAATGTATACATCCGTATATATGATATATATAAGACACATAAATCATATATATGATATACATCAAATATATACACATATAGATCATATATAAACATATATACATATATGTGTGTGTGCATATATGTGTACGGCTTGCAATGGAGTGATGAGATGAAAACCATAGAAATTCCATTAATTTTACACACACATACACACACACACACACACACACACACGCATTTGCTAGCCTCATATACATATGCAAACATTGGCCGCTAGAGGGAAGCAAAAGATCAGAACAAACAGAAACATGCCAGACAGAATCCGTTTTCTGGGAGCAATTGAAAAAATTACTCCTTGACATATTGCTTGGGTCATGAGGAAAAGATCCTGGAATGTCCTGAAGCACAGCAGAGAGTAGATCACATTGCAGGAACATAATAAAATTTCTATAACTCAAAGGATCCGAAATAGATGAAACAAGGAATTGAGCAATGTAGTTCACAGTTTTAAGAAGCAAACAGAAGACAGATTGAGGAAATACAGTCCCAGCCCAAATTAGGTGATTAATCATGTTACTAAAGTCAGAACTAAGGTCATAGTAAATTACAAGTACAGATAAGGTAAATAAATATCTGCATCTTTCACGAGGTTGTAAGTTTCATGAGAGTCTTGTTTTAGTCAGATGAGTAAAGATGAGAAAAAAATGGAATCAGGACAGAAATGAGGAAGTATATAAATCACTAGGCTATGCAATGTTCTTCCAAAACAGTATGAGAGAATTCCATCTGTTTTCAATGCAATATCATTGTATTAATGACCCCTAGGTGGACACAATTTAAAGAGCACAGCAGCCAGAGAATTTTAGGCAATTTGGTATTCTTCTGTTCTCAGGTTCATGCTTGGAAAATAGTAAAATCATTAGTGTCTTTTTTTAAAAAAAAAGTCTATGTAGAAGAGGAACAATATTGAAGTGGGATGCTAATATTATGTTTCTTATATTTTATTCCATTAATATCTCCTTCCGTTAACCAAGATAATGTATTTGATTTCAACAGTACCAGGGACATAAAACTACAAAATCAGTTTATATAAGAAAAGATGATGTGCAGTATCACAGGTGAGAAGTAGATAATGCAAGTGGAACCCATAATTGACATGAAAGACAGCTTATAGCAGACATTGCTCAAATTGAGGGATTTTTGGCTGCCAGAAACCACATCCTTCCTAATAGCATTTCAGTTTACTTTTGGGAATATACTACTTCTTCATTACATGTAGTATTGACATAGTGATAATTCCCTGTACCCATTTTCCACTGTTTCATTTCATGACTCTGACTATGGTGCTGAGAGGATCAGGAGGTTGGACACCTGACCTAATCTCAGCCAATGAAAAACTCTTTCCCTGGACTTTAAATTTTGAATAAAGTATTAAATCAGGATACATATTTTGACGTGTCTATTACGATAGCAGCTCTGGTGGTGATGGCAGAAACACTGACAAGCCAGCAGTATCTACTAAATGGGTTGGCCCTTCTAAAAGACAGTAGCTGTGTTTTTTGTTTTCTACTCCTTACTTTCATAGATCCTCGTGATCTTTTATCACTTCTGTGAGCCCTCAATATCCTTTGCTAAATTTGTTTTTGCTTAACTTGTTAGAGTTGCTTTCAGGTGTTTGTCACCAAGGGGCCTAATTAATACAAGAATATTTAGAATTGAAGTATATAAGACATTACTATATGTAGATTCAGGTGTGGAAAAGTAAGACATTTATTGTGTTGGTAACAGAGGACATAATGAGCAAAGTATTCGTTTTAAGTTTCTGTGATTAGCATATGGAATTTCTCCACTATTTATGTATGAATAAGAAAGAGAAGATGATACTTCACAATGTATGGCCTCACAGGCTATGCACTATGAAACTCCTTAGGAATCATTTATATAAACTAAAATATAGATTGGGACCCCTAGAATTGCACAATATGGTGGTTATAATTAAAAGGCAACACATAGTTAAAAAACACAAGCAAATTGTACTCCTAATAGTGCCACTAATAGTGCCGCTTAATTCACACATCTATAAAAGTCAAAAGATATCCTGTAGCTCCTAATAGGGAATGAGTATGTCTGTCATCATTAATATGTTGCAACAACATAAAGATGATACTGTAGCATAAAATTCAGGTTATTGTGCAGCTCAAAAATAAAAGCATCTATCAATATTAAGAGAAGGCATAAACTGTGAAAATAGTACCAAAACATCTTCAAATTTGCCTGGGCACTGAGTAGATCAGTCAGTATTTCGCACATTGGCCTAAGACTTGGATTTATTAAATGTAATAGAACTGTGTTTTTCAAAACCTTGTATTATGATGGAAGGCATTATACATTGTAATGTTAATATTTCTTGCATGAGGTGATGTATATGCCAAAATATATGTATTATATGTGAAATACAAGCACTAATAGGAAAATAGAGGTTTCATTTGACAGAAAATGGCATTTATAGGTAGGATTTTTCACCTGCTTAAGTGAATCACTGAAAAACAAACCTAAGGCTTCCTAAAAATTTTAACCGGTAATATATAGTAGTGACCTCCTGGAAATAAGAATATAACACAACATTTTGTATTAAGGCTTGTGATAGCAACCGAAAGTCCAGATAAACTATTCTGGCAAAGACAAACTGGAAGAGTTTGAATTTCTAATAAACACAAACCTTGGAGCCTAACAGAAATAGATTTAAATTGTTTTTCTGCCTTTTACCAGTGACATAAATTTGAGAAATATTTTTAGATTTGGGCCCAGTGTTCATTATCTATATAAAATAATATAATAATAGTACTCTCTTCATAAGATAATTGAGATGATTAAATGAGATAATTTATGTATAACACATTCCAAAGTTCCTGGAACATGGTAAATGCTCACTTGTTGCTAAAAATTACTATGGCATTATATAATTCATTTAATAATTATTTATTGAATGCCTCTTGTGTACCAGGTATTGTACACAATAGACTAAAACAGGACTTACAACCTTGTGAAAGATGCAGATATTTATTTACCTAATTATTTTGAAAATGCAAAATGTGTCAACAGCAAGTAATATGAAGAATAAGTGCATTGTGTTCTGAAGTTTTACACAAAAAGAATGACTAAGAGAGATCAGAAAGGGCTTCCTTAAGAGAGTGGAATACTGGAAAGAAATATAAATAATTCTACGAAAAAGTCACATGCATGTGTATGTTCATCACGGCACTATTCAGAACAGCAAACTCATGGAATAAACCTAAATGCCCATCCATTAACAGTGGACTGGATAAAGAAAATGTGGTACATATACAACACAGAATACTATGATGTAGCCATAAAAGTAGAACAAAATCATATCTTGAGCAGCAACATGTATGGATTTAGAGACCATTAGTGTAAGCAAATTAATGTAGGAACAGAAAACAAAATACCACATGTTCTCACTTGCAAGTGTTTGCCAAATATTGAGTGCACATTGACACAAAGAAAGGAACAATAGACACTGGGGTCTACTTGATGGTGGAGGGGGATAGGAGGATGAATATTGAAAAACTGCCTATTAGGTACTGTGCTCGTCACGTGAATGATGAAATTATCTGTACCCCCAACCCCCACAACATGCAATTTACCCATGTAACAAACCTGCGGATGTATCTCCTGAACCTAAAATAAAAGTTAGAAAAAAATAAGTAATAGAAAGAGCAATAAAATACACAATAAAAACAGCGCTGCATACTGGTAACAGAAATGAAAAAGATTTTATCTATTTGAAATGTATTTTGTAGGATTTATTTACAGAGCTTTCAGCAAGAGGATATCAAATATTCAGTTTGGAACATCTTCATTTTGGCTTGCCTGAGATCCACTGAAGAGTCATTATTAAGTAAGTAAATACAAGATTCTGGATTTGTGGTACTGGAAGAGTAATCGGCATATAGACAACTGGTAATGTCATAAGAGTGAGTGGAATTTCCATGAAGATGTAAAACAGTAAAGAAGAAAAGAGCAACCAGTATGAAGTCCTGAGGAATTCCAATATTTAAAGACTGTATTAAGAAGATAAAGAGTCCTGTGAGAGAGTGGATAAAGGTAGAAGGAGTTAAATGTCATTAATACCAAGAGAGTGGTTCAAAGAGAAAGGAGTCAAGTGTTTAATGACAACAGGCCAAGTACATTAGGACTTACTCCATATAATTTTCAAAATAAAGGTCATTGATAACCTTAGCAAAATTAGTTTTTGTGAATAGGGTATAGATGAATGACTACAGTGAGTTCAACTCTTGTTCACATGTAGATAGCTCTTTAAAACATAGCTTTAAAGGAGGAGAAATATATAGTGAGGTAACCGGGATGGAAAATCTAAAGGGTTTTCCTTTCTTAAAAGAGAGAAAGTAGACTGAATACTAATGTAAATTATCTGTCTTTATGGATAAAAAATATACAAGGATGTGAACAGAAGTGAATCTGTATTTTAATTCTTTGAAAGCTTTCGGGGACACAGGAGCTCACTGACATGTCTAGTGTTTATCTCAAAAGATTGGTTAGAGAGACACCCAGGGCCAAAAATGGGAGGAAGCACCTCATTTAATTATCAATGGAATGTGAAAATTATTAGTAGTTGTTTTAGAATTAGATTTGTGTCCTTTTTTAAAGTTTTATTTTTAAGTTCAGGGGCACATGTGCAAGCTTGTTATATGGGCAAACTCCTGTCACAGGGGGTTGTTGTACTGATTATTTTGTCACCCAGATACTGAATCTAGTATACAATAGTTATTTTTTTCTGATCCTCTTTTTTCTCCCACCTGTCACCTTCAAGTAGATCCCAGTGTCTGTTGTTCCCCTGTGTGTCCATGAATTATTGTCATTTAGCTCCCACTTACAAGTGAGAACGTGGTATTTGACTTTCTGTTCCTGCATTAGTTTGCTAAGGATAGTGAGCTTCAGCTCCATCCATGTTCCCACAAAATATATATTATTTTGAATATATATCTTATTCTTTTTATGGTTGCATAGGATTTCATTGTCTGTATGTACCACACTTTATTCAATCTGTCATTGATGGAAATTCAGGTTAATTACATGTCTTTGGTATTGTGAATAGTGCTGCAATAAACATTCACATGCATGTATCTTTAGAGTAGAATTATATATATTCCATTGAGTATATACCCAGTAATGAGATTGCTGGGTTGAATGGTAGTTTTGTTTTTAGCTCTTTGAGAATTGCCACACTGATATCCACAATGGGTTAACTAATTTACACTCACACCAACAGCGTGTAAGCATTCCCTTTCTCTACAACCTCACCAGCATCTGTTACTTTTTGACTTTTTAATAAGAGCCATTCTTACTTGTGTGAGATGGTATATCATTGTGGTTTCGATTTGCACTTCTCTAATGATCAGTGATATTGAGCATTTTTTTCATATGCTTGTTGGCTATTTGTATGTCTTCTTTTGAAAAGTAACTGTTCATGTTCTTTAATCAGTACTGATATGACTATCCAGAAGTTCATCTCAATTCCATGTGAGGAGATTAGAGAAATCATGAGCTTGACTTGGGCTTCATAAAGTTCATACTTCTACATTTTAAGCACAAAGCTGATTCTATTGGAGACAGTCCAGGACCATCTGGACAATACTGTCACAAGCAAACTAAAACATTGTCCAGATATATGATCATAGTTCAATCCAGGAGAGTCCTAAAACATCATGTTTATAAAATATTGGAAAATCACCCAGAAGTAAAAAAAATCCAAAAGGCATAAAGGTACATAAACATACCAGCCATACTGAGTGCAACAGGATATCTTCCTGTTATCTCACCCTTCAAAACTCTGGGGCTGGATGGCTTCAGTGATGAATTTTACAAACATTTAGAAAGAACTAATAGCAATCCCACTCAAACTATTCTAAAGAATAGAGGAGAAGGGAATATTTCCAAACTCACTCTATGAGGTAAATATTACACTGATAACAGAACCAGACAAAAACACATCAGAAAAAGAAAACGACTCATAGACACACAGAGGGGAACAACAGACACTGAGATTTACTTGAAATTGATGGGTGGGAGAAAAAAGAGGTTCAGAAAAAAATAACTATTGTATACTAGATTCAGTATCTGGGTGACGAAATAATCAGCACAACAAACCCCTGTGACACGGGTTTGCCCATATCAACAAAATGAAGGAAAAAAATATGATCATTTCAACTGATGCTAAAAGCTTTTGATAAAATTCAATATCACTTCATTATGAAAACCTTCAAAAATGAGTATAGAATAAACAATAATAAAAATAGGAAAAATAATAAATAAAAGCCATATAAAACAGGCAGAAAGCTAGTGTCATACTGAATGGAAAGCAGCTGAAAGTTTTTTCTCTAAGATCTGCACAAGACAAAAATGCCCACTTTCACCACTGACTGAACATAGTACTGGAAGACCTGGTTAGAATATTCAGACAAGAGAAAGAAATAAAGGGCATCCACACTGGAATGAAAAAAGTCGAATTATTCTTGTTTGCAGATGATGTGATCTTATATTTGTGAAAACCTAAAGACTCCACAAAAAAACTATTAGAACTGATAAAGTTTCAGGATACATAATCGACATATAAAAATCAGTATTGTTTTTATACAACAACAGCAAAAAATTTGAAAAATAAATTAAAAAGTAATCTCACTTAAAATAGCTACAAATAAAATCCAACACTTAGAAAGTAAATTAACCAAAGAAGGGGAAAATATCCACAATGAAAACTGTAAAAGGTTGGTGAAAATAATTGAACAGGCCACAAAATATTATTCATTTTCATGGATTGGAAGACTAAGTATCGTTAAAATGTCCATACTACCCAAAGCAATCTACACATTCAATCAATCCCCACCAAAATGTGGATGACATTTTTTACTGATGTAAAAAAAAAAGCTAAATTTTTTATGGAACCACAGAAGATCCAGAATAGCCAAAGCTATTGTGGGCAAAAAGAACAAAATGGGAAGCATCACATTGCCTAACTTCCTATAATACTACAGAGATACAGTAACCAAAATAACATGGTACTGGCATGAAAACAGACATATGGATCAGTGAAACAGAATAGAGAACCTAGAGATAAATCTATTCATCTACAATAAACTCATTTTGACAAAGATGCCAAGAGCATACATTGGGGAAAAGTGTCGGTTCAACAAATAGTGCTGGGAAAACTGGATATCCATATGTGAAAGAATAAAACTAGACCATACTCTCTTCTCATATTCAAAACTTAAGTCAAAATGAATTAAATACTTAAATCTAATACCTCAAACTATGAAACTAGATTAGGATACTCTCCATGACACTGGACTGGACAAATATTTATTGAGTACTATCCAAGGCACAGGCAAGCAAACTAAAAATGGACAAATGGGATCACATCAAGTTAAAAAACTTCTGCACAACAAAGGAAAATGAAGAGACAACCAACAGAATGGGAGAAAATATTTGCAAGTATCCATCTGAGAAGAAATTAATAACCAAAATATATAAGGTGCTCAAACAACTCTGTAGGAAAAAATCAAATAATCTAATTTAAAATGGGGAAAAGATCTGAATAGACATGTCTCAAGAAGAGACATACAAATGACAAACAGGTATATGAAAAAGTGCTCAATGTTATTGATAATCAGACAAATGGAAATTGAAACTACAACGAGATATCTTCTCACCCCAGTTAAGATGGCTTATATCCAAAAG
Source organism: Cacajao melanocephalus (assembly GCA_963573385.1). Lineage (NCBI taxonomy): Eukaryota > Metazoa > Chordata > Mammalia > Primates > Pitheciidae > Cacajao > Cacajao melanocephalus. The sequence goes on from CAUYLG010017122.1 coordinate 16,932, forward strand.
TAAGGCAATAACAAACTCTGGCAAGGATGTGAAGAAAAAGAAACCCTGTATACTTTTGATGGGAATGTAAATTAATGCAACCACTATGGAGAACAGTTTGCAGCACAGTTTGGAGGTTCCTCAAAAAACTAAAAATATAGTTACCATACAATGAAGCAATCCACCTGTTAGGAATATACACAAAAGAAAGGAAATCAGTATATCAGTGAGATATCTGCACTCCCATGTTTATGGGAGAAGTATTCATAATAGCCAAGAGTTAGAAGCACCTCAATATCTGTCAGCAGATGGATGCATAAAGAATATGGGGGCACATATACACAATGGAGTATGATTCAGCCATAAAAAAGAAATGAGATCCTCTCATTTGCAACAACATCATGGAACTAGAGGTCATTACGTTAATTGAAATAAGCCAGGCACAGAAAGACAAACTTTGCCTGTTCTCACTTATTTGTGGAAGCTAAAAATTAAAGCAATTGAACTCATGAAGAAAGAAGAAGCATGGTTACCAGTGACTGTGAAGGGTTGTTTGGGGGTAAGGGAGACGCAGACATGGTTAATGGGTACAAAATCGTAGTTAGAAAGAATAAGTCCTAGTATTTGATAGCACAACAGGGTAACTATATTAAGTAATTACTTAATTGTACATTGTTAAATTACTAAAAGTACATAATTGGATTGTTTGTAACACAAAGGTTGCATGTTTAAGGTGATGAATACACCCCCATAATAATAGAATAAATTAAGAATGTAGCTTCTTTAGGTGATACTGGAATCATGTCTCTCTCTCTTTGAGAAACATGGAGAAATAAAATAATATTTAATAGGCAGTGTCAGCCACATGATATGATACTCCACATAGGGTCTGATGAGGATTATGCCTATCAGCAGTGTCCATTATTACAAGATTACATTTAAGTTGGTGACTGGGTCCACTAGATCAACATTTGGTTGAAAAAATATTTTGTGTTGAGCCTACCATGATGTATATATAACAGTAGGTTCATACCATCTTTTGTTTCATGGACATATAAAACTGACCAAGTTTGATTATTCATCGTGTCACTGGTGCCCAATATAGAACCTGGTACATACAATCTACTCAATAAATGTTTTTTGAAAGAATATGTACACCTCTATATCCCAACAGAAAATTGTTGGGTCATGCTTTTCCGATATCTAATGATGTAAGTTTAATGGAGTGACATCTAACATTGGGATTATATATTTTGCTAATTTATTCAGTAATCATTACTTAGTCCAGATGTCAATTTAATTTCCCAGATACAAAGTAGAATTAAAGGCAAGATCTTTTTCCTCTAATCAAATGATCCTTTACAAAAAACAAAACAAAACAAAACAAAAACTACCAACACAGTATTATGAGAAAATATATAGGAAGTTGGAATGCTACTTTCCACCATCTCTAAGCACAATGAGAAGGAACAAGATGATTTCTAAGGTAGGTCAGAGTAAAGGTTAAGGTGCTCACCACTCCAGGAAAAGAATGGTACACCCTGTTGGCAAGAAGATGAAACAAGTCAGGACCTACGGGTCTTTCATGTATAATTCTATATTGTCTTCCTCTTATCAAAAAGGGGACAGAAATTTAATCAACAGTTTCCACCAGGTGTAATGGCAATGACACAGAACTGTTAATGTCAGGCTAGTCTAGAGAGAGGGACAGAGAAGCTACTCTTGTAAGAAGTTAACTGGATATAATAATAATTATTACTGAGAGTTGTTAATTATTTATAAATTGAGTCACATATGAACAACCTAGAAATCTCCTCAAATTATCTTTTTTAAAAGCTAAATGTGCTGCTTAACTTCACATAGGCAATTTGTGTCTAATTTCAATGTACTGCACTGTAGTAGTGTCATCTTATATATAAATTAAAGCTAACAAATTTCAAATAATTGTAAGACAATTTGATAATGAAAAGGAGATTGTGTTGTACAAAAAAGGTGAGTTTTATTTTTTTGTCCTTGTATCATCCTTACAACCCTACCACTACCATCTTTTTTCCCCCACCCTCTCTCCCACCACCACTGCCATCATCATCTTAATTGGTAGTTAGGATAGCCCCTGATTGTCATAAGTCAATATCTCAAACATGTATCCTGCCATCCATGACTGAATCTGTTGCTTGCAGTTATAAATTAGAAAGTGAAAAAAAAAAAAAAAAACGTCATTTAACTGCATTTTGTTTGGCCCAAACATAATACATTTTGCCCCAAATTAAGCTGGGAAACTAGGGGCTATTAAATGCAGCAGAGCACCAGAAATAAAATCCTTTATGGACAAGCAATTACTGAGAGATTTCGTCACCACCAGACCTGCCCTACAAGAGCTCCTGAAAGAAACACTAAGCATGGAAAGGAATAAGTACCAGTCACTGCAAAAGCAAACCAGTTGGCAAAG
>CAUYLG010017123.1:0-53267 GCA_963573385.1 Cacajao melanocephalus
CAAGTTGGAAAATATTCTTCAGGATATTATTCAGGAAAATTTTCCTAATCTAGTAAGCCAGGACAATACTCAACTCCAGGTAATCCAGAGAACACCACAAAGATATTCCTCAAGTAGAGCAACTCCTAGACACATAATCGCGAGATTCACTAGGGTTGAACTAAAGGAGAAAATTCTAAGGGCAGCTAGAGAGAAAGGTCAGGTTACCCATCAAGGGAAGCCTATCAGACTCATAGCAGACCTCTCAGCAGAAACCCTACAAACTAGAAGAGAGTGGGGGTCAATATTCAATATCCTCAAAGAAAAGAATTTTCAACCCAGAATCTCATATCCTGCCAAACTAAGCTTCATAAGTGAAGGAAAAATAAAATATTTTGCGAGCAAGCAAGCACTCGGAGATTTCATCACCACCAGGGCTGCTTTACAAGAGCTTCTGAAAGAAGCACTATAAACAGAAAGGAACACCCAGTATCAGTCATCCCAAAAACTTACCAAAATGTAAAGAGTATTTCCATAATGAAGAATCTACATCAACTAATGGGCAAAATAGCCAGCTAGCATTAAATCACAATACTGAATTCACAAATATTAATATTAATCCTAAATTTAAATGGATTAAATGCCCTAATTAAAGACACAGACAAATTGAACAAAAAGTCAAAACCCATTGGTACGCTGTATCCAGATTTATCTCACAAGCATCGACACACAAAGATTCAAAACAAAGGGATGGAGGAAGATTCACCAATCAAATGGAGAGTAAAAAACAAAAAAAACCAGGAGTTGTCATTTTTGTCTCCGACAAAATAGACTTTAACAGTAACAAAGACTAAAAGAAACGAAGAAGGATATTACATAATGGTAAAAGAATCAATGCAACAACAGGAGTTAATGATCATAAATATATATGCACCCAATATAGGAGCACCCGGATGCATAAGACAAGTTCTAAATGACTTATAAAGAGACTTGGACTCCCGAACAATAATGGCGGGAGATCTTGACACCACATTGTTAATATTCGACGGATCAACGAGATAGAAAATTAATAGGGACATTTATGATTTGAATTTAGACTTGGAATAAGTAAACTTAGTGAATATCTACAGAATTCTTCACCCCAGATCTCCAGAACATATATTTTTCTCCGTATCATATTATACCTATTCTGAAAGTGACTATATAATTGGAAGTAAATCACTCTTCAGCATTCGCATAGCATTTTATAGACTTAAATGAAATATTGGTTGGCTGTTTGTTTTTTTCTTCCCTTATTCCTTCCTGTCTCTGTTGTTAAGCACAATTATTGGCATAAAAGAGATTTTTAATACCTATTCCTAGATTGTATTCCAGCCTGGGCAACAGAGCAAGAATTTCGTTCTCTCTTCCCCTTTTTCTTTCTTCTTCTTTCCCTCTTTCTTTCTTAATTAAAAAAAAATGAAAGACTGGAGAAAAAATATTATAATACACTTGCTATTAGGTTCTGGTCTTGTCTGTTATTTTTGAGTTTTTAAAATATTGTTTTTCCAACATGGACTGAATCTTACATCTTTTCTGGGCTACACGTCTCCCAACTAATGTCTGCAAATTTTTCTTCTATTTTTTGAACTCAGAAAAAACAAAAACCAAAAAACAGAGAATTCATTACCAGCAGACCTACACTACAAGATATATTAAATTAAGCCCTTCAGGCAGAAAGACAATGATACCAGAGGCAAACTTTGATTTACACAAAGAAATAAACAGCACTATAAATGGTAAATATAAAAGACATTTAATCATTTTTAAATTCTTCTTAAAAGATAAATAACTATGTAAAGCAAAAATAACAACAATATATTAGGAGGTTTATAGTATATGTAAAAGTAAAATGTGTGAAAACAGCACAAAGGATGAGAGAGACAAAATCAAAGTGTGTTGTTGTATGGTTCTTACACTACATGTGAAGTGGTATGATATTATTTTAAGGTAGGATATGATAAGCACAACCTGGTGCAACCACTGAAAACAAAGACGTATTGCTAATAAGCCAATAGTGGAGATAAAATTAAATCATAATTCAATCACTCCAAAAGAAGGCAAGAAAAGAAGAAAAAAAGGACTAGAGAGCAAATAGAACAAATAGAATACAATAGCAAAATGGTAGATTTAAACCTGAACATTACCATGATTACATTAGATGAAAATTATCTAAACATCCAAATTAAAAGCCATAAATTGTGAGACTGAATAAAAAGTTAACGATATGCTATCCATAGAGACTCACATTAAATATAAATATACAGAGAATTTACAAGTAAAAAGATGAATTCCAGTTTTGGTCCAGATAAAGTAAGCTCGTCTGGGCACAGTGGCTGATGTCTGTAATCCCTGCACTTTGGGAGGCCAAGACAGGTGGATCACTTGAGGCCAGGAGTTTGAGACCAGCCTGGTCAGCATGGTGAAATCCATATCTACTAAAAATACAAAAAATTAGCCAGGCGTGGTGGCAGGTGCTTGTAATCCCAGCTACAAGGGAGGCTGAGGCAGGAGAATTGCTTGAATCCAGGAGACTGAGGTTGCAGTAAGCCGAGATTGCGCCACTGTACTCCAGGCCTGGGTGACAGAGTGAGACACTGTCTCAAAAAAAAAAAATCATAAAAAAAGGATGGAGTAAGATCTCTACAACCTATCTTTCCTCTTGATACAACTAAAATTGCTGAAAAAAATGCAAAAACCAATTAAATGAAGACACTGAAAAGTAACCAAAAACAGGTAGATTCTGAAGGAGAGTTAAAACTTAAGAGAACAGACTGTGTGTGGTGGCTCATGCCTGTAATCCCAGCACTTTGGGAGGCCAAGGTGAGTGGATCACATAAGGCCAGAGCAGACTGGCCAACATGGCAAAACTTCATCTCTACTAAAAATACAAAAATTAGCCAAGCATGATGGTGCATGTCTGTAATCCCAGCTACTCAAGAAGCTGAGACAGGAGAATTGCTTGAACCTGGGAGGTGGAGTTTGCAGTGAGCCAAGATCGCACCACTGCACTCCAACCTGAGTGACAGAATGAGACTCTGTCTCAAAAAACAGAAATGAAAACAAACAAAACAAAACAAAAACAAAAACACTTAGGAAGCCTGCATTAAAGTGAGTGTCCCATTTTTTTTTCTCTTACAGATTTTCCTGAGGGTGGATTCCAGTTGCAGAGCTGCATGGCACAGCAGTGGCATGATTGGTGACAATTCTAATAGAAACCCTGTATTACTAGCCAGAATAACCAAGAAAAGGGGTTCCTGTGAGCAAAGAGTGTGTGGGGCAATCCTGTTTTGTTTTTGTTTTCTGTTTTTTCCAGCAGCTTTGCCCTAAAGCCCTAGTCATGGAATTGTTTGGCTGTAATGGCTGTATAAGCAGCTAAAATTCCAAGAATACCCTGTCTTTTTGACTAGGGAAACTGGGAAAGAAGCAACCATGGTCTCAAGAGTGGGCTCATGAATAAAATTCTGGAGAGGAGAGAGCTAGAGAATGGGATCTTCTAATTCTGTGTATGAATCCACATAAGTCTTGTGCTCAGCCTTAAGTTGTACATGCACAGAACAGACCCAAAGGACTACACCAAAAGCCTGGAGGAAGAAAGTAAGATTGAAACTACCAATATTGCAAAAGAAAGCAGAAAATGGGAAAGAGAGGAACAAAGACTAGAGGGAACAATCAGAAAACAAATAATGGAACAAATAGCATTTGTCTTTTTGTGACTAGTTTCTTTTACTTAGCCTAATATCATCAAAGTCCATCCATGTTGTAGCATGTGACAGGAGTCACAGTCTTTCCTTTTAAGGCTAAATAATATTCCATTGTGTGTGTGTGTATGTATATCCATATATCATTGTTATACCAGTAAATATATACACCATTTTGTATGTATATATACTCATACAAAATATTCCGTTGTATACACACACACACACGCAATTTTGTTTACTCATTCATCTGTCTATGAACACTTGGGTTGTTTTCACCTCTTGACTATTGTAAATAATGCTAATATGAACATAGATGTGCAAATATCCCTTCAAAACCTTGCTTTCAATTCTTTTGGATGTATACTCAGAAGTGGGATTGCTGGATCATAGGGTAGCTCTATTTTTAAATTTTTGAGGAATCCTGTTTCCATAGTTGTTCCACCATTTTAGAATCCTACCAACAATGCAGAAATGTTCCAATTCCTCCACATCCTCACCACACATACTATTCTCTGTGTTTCTTAAAAAATAGTAATCACCCTAATGGGTGTGACAAAGTTTTTTAAGAGTTGAAATTATACAAAGTATGTTCTTTAACACAATGAAATTAAACTAGAAATCAGTAACATAAAATAGGCTGAAATTTCCAGATACTTGAAAATTAAACAATATATGTATCAATAACTCATGAATCAAAGAAGAATTTTCAAGAGAAATTTTAAAATATTTTGAATGGAATAAAAATGAAAGTTCAACATATCAAAATTTCTTGGATGCAGTTAAAGCAGTACTGACAGAAAAAAATTATAGCATCAAATGCTTATATTAGAATAGAAAAACTAAAACAAGTCATTGCACCTCCCAACTGAAAACACTAAAGAAAGAAGAGCAAATTAAACACAGAGCTAGGAGGAGAAAAGAAATAAAGAAAACCAGAAATCAATAAAAAAATTGTTTCTGTTTTTTTTTGCCTGTTTTTAATCAAATCACAAGCTGATCCAATTAAAATATCAATAAAATTGATAAATCTATAGCCAGACTGAACAAGAAAAAAAAAGAGAAAACACAAATTATCACTATCAGAAACAGAAGAGAGAACATCATTCTTGACCCCACAGAAATTTAAAAGATAACAAGAGAATACTACAAATAACATTGTACCCATATATTTGACAACTTAGACAAAATGGACAAATTTCTCAAGAGACACAAACTATCGAAGCTCACTGAAGAAAAAAATAGATAATTTGAATAGTCTCATATCTATTTTTAAAATAAATTTTTTTTTTGTTAAAACCCTTCCAACAACAACAACAAAAGCCCTCCAACCCCATATGACTTCACTGGCAAATTATATCAAACATTTAAGGAAGAAATAGTACCAATTTTCCACAAACTTTCAGGAAATACAACAGAAGAAAAAACTTCCCAATTCATTTTATATGAAGTGATTATTACCTTGATAAAAAAAAAACAAGCAAAAATATTACAAGAAAAAAAATTCAGGCCAATATCTCTCATTAATATGTAAAAATCTTCAATGAAATATTTAAAAATTAATCAATGTAATAGATTACCATGTCAACAGAATAAAGACAGAAAGCTAGATGGTCATCTCAAAAGGCACAAAAAATATATCAGGTGAAATTCAACATCTAATCTTCATTAAAAAAAAAACTTTCAATAAATTAGGAATGGGAGGAAACTGCCTCAATCTGATAAAGAGGATCTATGAAAAATCTACAGCTAACAGGATACTTAATGGTGAAAGATTTAATGTTTTTCCCCTAAAGTTAAGAACAGAACTCTCTCACCACCACTATTCAACAGCTGTAGCAGTGCTTAGGGGACATTTATAGGATTAAATGCTTATGTTAGAAAAGAGAATAAAGGCAGCCAGGCATGGGGGCTCAAACCTGTAATCTAGCACTTTGGGGGGCTGAGGTGGGTGGATTGCCTGAGATCAGGAGTTTGAGATTAGCCTGGCCAACCTGGTGAAACCCCATCTCTACTAAAAATACAAAAATTAGCCAGGTGTGGTGCCATGAGCCTGTAATCCCAGCTACTTGGGAGGCTGAGGCAGAACTGCTTGAACCGGGGAAATGGAGGTTGTAGTGAGCTGAGATCACGCCGTACCCCAGCCTGGGTGATAGAACGAGACTCATTCTAAAAAAAAGAAAGAAAGAAGAAAGAAAGAAAGAAAAAGAAAGAAAGAAAGAGAGAGAGAGAGAAAGGAAGGAAGGAAGGAAGGAAGGAAAGAAGGAAGGAAGGAAGGAAGGAAGGAAGGAAGGAAGGAAGGAAGGAAGGAAGGAAGGAAGGAAAGAAAGGAAAGAAAGAAAGAGAAAGAAAGAAAGAAAAGAGCCTTCAATTAAATAACTTGCTCATTCAGCTTAATAAAAATGGAAAAGAATAGCAAATTAAGCTCAAAGTAAGCAAGATGGAACAATTTTTGTTTTAAATTGAGAAGTGTCAATGAAGCCAATAGCTGATTCTTTGAAAGATCAAGGTAATTGATAAGCATTAAACCACACAGATCAAGAAAAAAAGATGAGAAGACACAAATTACTAATATCAAGAATGAAAGTGAGGCTAATATATCCTACAGACATTAAAAAAAAAAGACAGCAATGGGATACTATGAAAAACTCTCTATATGAAAATATCCAATGAAACAGTCCAATTCCTTGAAAGATACAAAATAATTCAAGAAGAAACAGATAATCTGAACAGTTCTATATCTACTAAATAAGTTGAATGTATAAACTTTCCAACAAAGAAAATTTCAGGTTGACATGGTTTCACTGAAGAATTCTATCAAATATTTTAAAAATAATTAATGAATAATAAAATTCACCAATTTTAAGTGAACAATTTGATGATGTCTGACATATGTGAGTATCTTCCCAGGATAACAACAGAAAATTAGTGTCTGGGAATTAGTATTTGTTCAGTAGCACTATTTTTCATAAAGCAATGAAGATAATAAGCTAGGTGTAATACATATTTTTCATTATAGTCACAAAATATAGATTCTTTTATTTAGTAAAGCACGATACTGAACAATTTTCCTTTGCCAAATCAAACACACGCATTTTGAGCATCTATTGTATACAAAAGGCTGAACCAAGGTCCTTGCCCCCAAGGAACTAACAGCTTCATTGTGAAAGTAAAACTTGTAGAGTCAAATGAGGCCTCAGAGGTAGGATTTGAAGGTCTGAAGATTAGTTAGAATTTGACACGCAAGAACATTATACTTCTACTTCCATTCACATCTTAGCTGTCATTCACAGCAGTAAGACAACATGCTTACTATCCCCAGACTTCAGGAGCTCATATGGTAAATGACATTGCTTGTGTATATAATGCCCTTACCCCCTTACCCTTCTTTTCCACCAAGTCATGGCCCTTAGTGCTTTGAGAAGCCTCATCAAGGTTCATCTCCTCCAGGATGGATTCCCTGATTGATTAATACATTTGTTCATTCAGAAATATTGAGCATCTAATACATTGAGTACTGCAGTGAACAAAACAAAATCCCCATCCTCAAAGACCCTCTCATTCAAAGGGAAGGACACAGAATAAACAAATAAATAGGCTAGTGTGGTGGCTCACATCTGTAATCCCAGCACTTTGGGAGGCTGAGGCAGGAGAATCATTTGAGGTCAGGGGCTCAAGAGTGGCCTAGGCAACATAGTGAGACAACGTCTCCACAACAAAATTTTAAAAATTAAAAAACAAATGAACAAATAAATGGAAAGAACATAAAGTAGTGATAAATGATATAAAGAAAAATAAAGCAGGATAAAATGTCAAACAGGGATGGTGGGAAGGAGTGTTTTGTATACCATAAAGGGCAGTTTAGGAAAGATGCTTGTGATTTAAGGAGAGACCCAAAAGAAGTGAGGAAGCAAACCATATGGTACATATCTGTGGAGAGGGGGAGGAAACATTCTAGACAGAGGCATCAGAAAGTGCAAAGACCCCAAGTCTAGAGAATGCATGACTTGTCTGACTGCTAAGAGTAGGGGGTGGAGTAGTAGAAAATGTGGTCAGAGAGGTAGCTTTGTGTAGAACATATTGGATTGTTGATTTTATTTTCAGTAAGATGAGAAGCCAATGAGAGCACAGAGGGACATGATTTGACTTATGTTTTCAAAGGTTAATTCTGGATCCTGTGTAATTAGAATAAAATAAGGGGCAAGAGTGAAAGCAGAGAGATAAGTTAGGAGGCTATTGATAGAATATAGCTCAGAGATTGATGGTGGTATATATCAGGGTGCCAGTAGTGGAGAGGATGAGAAATGACATGTATATATGCAGAATGTTAAGTTGATAGAATGGCTAAGGGATTGGCTATGGCATGCAAAGGAAAGAGAAGGAAAAGTAGGGTATAATTCCTGGAGCAATGTCCTCTGGTGGGAAAGAGGAGATGAAATTTAGTACACAGGTGGATAGGTTGGCTTTAGATTAAAAGCATGGACAGTTCATCTATAGCAACAGGAGATGGAGAAAAGAGGCACAGATACAGGTAGGTGAATAGGTATGGGAGAAAGAACTTTTGAAGGTTCATTACTCACTGCTTTTTTCTCAGTGGAAAAGAAACATGGAGCTAAGAGTGAAAAGCAGAGATATGACAGAAACTTAGGAAGAAAGGCCATGATATTGTTATCCAAAGATAGTCACTCAGATCCAGTTACTCACTTTACCAAATCCTAAGAATCTCTGCATCAATTTGCACCCAGCCAGATTTATTTTATTTGGTTTGTATATGTTCTGAGATACACTGTATTTGACCTGGCTCCCTCATTAAACCCTCACCCTACCTGCATTGGAGGTACACTCTATATATGCAGTTTACTAAGAAAAGAATAATAGATACAAACCATTCATTATTCATGGGGGAAACCTCTACACCAAGGGGTAGAGATGTATTCTAGTATCTCTATCATTCCTCTTGAACCTGGGTTCTTCTCTGTATCCCCACTGCACTAGCTTGTATTTCACTTGAGCTATTACACCAGCCTCTCAACTCTTCTGTCTGCCTTTCCTCTCACCCCTCTCCGGTTCATTGCCATCATCAAATAATCGCCAATAAATAGTTTGTACAACTCTCCTGCTTAAAATCCTTCATTATTACCCATCTTCCTGCCAGCTTTTCCAGTTGAATCTGCTACTCTATCCCTTTTTCTTACCCCACATCCTTCACCCTAGCCAAGCCAAATGATATTTGATCCCTGAATACATCAAATTCTTCAGTTCTCTGTGTCCTTGTGTATATTGTTTCCTCTACCCAAAATGCACACCTACCCTTTCTCCACATGATGTTTTACTAATCATTAGAGACTTAGCTCAAATGTCACCTTCTGGGTGGTACCATAGGCAGAAGTAACCACTCTTCTGTGTTCATATGGTTCCCTTACTACATTCACCTTATCATATCAAAAATGTTTAAGTGTCTAAGTTCCCCACTAGCTATTACTCATTTTTTTTTGAGACAGAGCTTCACTCTGTCACCCAGGCTGGAGTGCAGTGGTGGTGTGATGTTGGCTCACTGCAACCTCCTCCTCAAGTGATTCTCCCACCTCAGCCTCCTGAGTAGCTGGGACTACAGGCATGTACCACCATGCCCGGCTAATTTTTATGTTGGCCAGGCTGGCCTTGAACTCCTGACCTCAGGTGATCCGCCCACCTTGGCCTCCTAAAGTGCTGAGATTATAGGCGTAAGCCACCATCCCTAGCCTATTGTTCATTTTTTATCACAATAATTTAGCACAGGGCCTGGCACATAGTACATCAAAAAATGTTTATTAAATGACTTGACAATAGAAGAGAAGGGTTAGAAACAGCAACAAGCCAAAAATGTAAGTTAACAAAAGCACAAAATAAAAATTCTTTAACGTACCCAAACAAGATCTATTTCTATTAATGCTTTGGTGGGGGGGGCGGGGAAGAAAAAAAAAAACAGGGAAAAAAAAAAACAGAAAATCTCAGCAGTCTTAAAGAAGCAGATTCAAATTTAGGCAAGGATGGTGAAATGAGGCCTGAAAGGAGAAGGTATAGTACAGCAAATGCCCCTCCCTTTTCACCAAGTATACATACAACAAATGGAATAAAAACTCTGAACAGTTATTAGGGAAGATGTTGACTCTATAACACAAACAGTCATGTGCCACTTAATGACAGGAAAACATTTTGAGAAATGCATCATTAGGCAATTTCATCCTTGTGCAAACATCACAGAGTATACTACACCAACCTAGATGGTATAGCCTCCTATACACCTAGGCCATACGGCATAGTCTATTGCTCCTAGGTTGCAAACCTGTGTAGCATGTTACTGTACTGAATACTGTAGGCAATTGTAACATAATGGTAAGTATTTGTGTATCTAAACATAGAAAAGGTATAATAAAAATATGGCATTATAATCTTATGGGAACATCATCATTGACCAAAATGTTATGCAGCAAATGACTTAAGAACATCTGTAAATTTCTGCTTAGAATATTAGATAAGTCCCAAATTACTGTATATTATACAGAATAAAAAACAAATACTATCATGTATGGGACAAAGCACTCCCACAGATATTTGACTTAATTCCCAGAATAACCCTGTAAGGTAAGTAATATTTTTCTCCTTTGCAGATGAGAAAACTGAGGCTCAGAGAATCACTAATCCAAGATCACATACTCAGTAAAAGATTAAGGGGTAGAGCTGGGATTCTAAACTAGGTCTGTTTAGAACTCTAATTGTTCTCTCCACTATACAGGCTGAGTTAATGTTTACACGACTTCCCAAAAAATACATTAAAGTGAAACCAATATATTGTTGACATTTTCTTCTTCTTTTTTCTCTTGGTCCTTCAGTCTGAATGCTTTCTACTGACCTATCTTCCAGTTGACCAATCCTCTCTTGAACTGTATCTAATCTGCTATAAGCTCATCTATCAAGTTCTTAATTTTAGTTGTTATAATTTTCAATTCCAGAATTTGCTTGTTTTTATATTGCTATAGACCGAATGTATCCCTCATAATTCATATGTTGAAAATCTAACCCCTAATGCAACGGTATTAGGAAGTTAGGGCCTTTGGAAGGTGATTAGGTCATGAGGGCAGAGCCCTCATAAATGGGATTAGTTCCCTTATACAGAGACCCCAGAGATTTCCATTCTCCCTTCTGCCATGTGAGAACACAGCAGGAGAATGGCCATCTATGAACAAGAAATTATGCCTTTGATATAAATAGGAGGCAGATAAATACTGGGTGGAAGAGGGCAGTTCCCTGGCAAAAGGCCCCACCCTCAAGCCTGGAAACCTGCAGCCCTAAATGGAAATAGGTATTCCTGTTTTCATGCCCAAATGTTGCCTTTTGGCCCTCCACATCCCCCTATCCTGTACCCAAATAAATCCCAAACCTCAGGCTCCACGAGCAGATGAGCAGAGAAGCAGCAGAGTGGCAGAGCAGCAGAGCGTGGCAGAGAAGGAGAGAAGAGAAGAAGCGTCTGAATGTTACTGAGAGGAGTTCACTGGGGATAGCCAAACTCCAGGGGAAGACCATCTTCTAACTTCACCTCCTTTCCAGCTCCCCTTCCATCCCACTGAGAGCCACTCCACCGCTCAATAAAATACCCACATTCACCATTCATCAAGTCTGTGTAGCCTGATTCTTTTTGGACACCAGAAGAGAGCCCAGGTACCAAGAGGACAGGGTGTAAAACGCTGCCACCTTGACTCTCCACTGAATTGGTTTAACACGTAGCAGTCTGTGGATGGCAACTGCTAAAAGAGCATTAATTGTAACACACCCATGGATGCTACCATGGGGCCAGAGCCCAAAAGCACTTGCCCCAGCTCCTGCACCTGCCTGTCTGCATGCTCCTGCTCCTGTAAGGGGTTTGAACGCCCATCACAAGTCCTGCAAGGGGGTCAAGGAACTCTTCCGTTTCACCTTAACCAGACTCCAAATCTTCTAGAACCTTGATCTTAAACTTTCCAGCCTCCAGAACTATAAAACAATAAAGTTCCATTGCTTAAGCCACCCAATCTATGGTACTTTGTTACAACAGCCTTAGCAAACTAATATATCTGGTAAACCAAGTTTTTTTTTTAATTGAATGCCAGACATCATATATTAAAAGTTAGAAAAGCTCTGGATGATATTATCTTCCTCCAAAGATTTACTTTTGCTTTTGGCAGGTGGTGAAGGACAGATCACATTATTCCTGCTAAGGTTGAGCTGATTCAAAGCTGCACTTCCGTCTTTGTGAAAAATGGTATTTTCTAGTTTATCCTTACTCCTAGAGTTTAACTCTTTGGGGATCCAAACTGAAAACCTGGAATAATTACCAGGGTCCCTCCTCTTTGGCAGGCTGTGAACTCTAATTTCTGTCTCTTTAGCATTGTGAAATTGATTAAAGTTCTGTTTAACTACTAAGTATTGTATCTGCTACTCTCTACTTAACTTCTCAACTTTTTTGCCTTGTACCACTTATAAATCAGCCAATTCCTCAAAGGAAAGAAATTGTGTAAAATATTGAACTAAACTCACTGTACTTTCCTTTTCTCTGGCATCTTAGACCCTCAAGTTCTGACTATCAGGATATATCTGAACTTTACTTTTTATCTCTACAACCCTGTGAGACTGCTGAAACCCTGCTCATCTTATCTGTCTCTTAGTTGCCACTTTCAATTTGGCTTCTCAGCCTCGTTACCCATATCACTTATACTGGCAAATGCCTTGAAAGGAAATCTAGCACAGAATATTGGGCTCACCTTAATACATCTCGTTTCTCTCTAGGATTTTGACCCTGTCACTTTGGTAACACTGTGATGCTTTTAAACAGATCTTTTGTAATTTTATGCAGTTTTTCTATTTTTTTTCTTGAGGCATTGTTGGTCTGATACCACTTAGTCAGTCAAAACCAGAAGCAGAAGTTCCCATAGCCATGGTTTCTAATGCCATTGACATGCCTGTCCTTGGTTCGTTCGTTCGTTCGTTCGTTCATTCATTCATTCATTCATTCATTTCGACATGTATTGAGCACATGTTATGTGTCAATAACTCTTCAAACTTTGGGAACACAAACAGTTCCTGTCTGTAAGAAACTTACAGTGAAATGGATGGGGGTAGGATCACAAACATAAATGGCAAAAAATACATTGCTTGAGTATTTAAAACTAAAGGTGTGACTAGAGGTGTGTAGAGGATGCTATAAGGGAAAATGAAAATGGAACTTTGTTCAGCAAAAGTGTCAAAAAATGCTTACAGAATAGAAGATGAGTCAAGAATATGCCAGATGAATAAGCGGTTAGAGAAAGAAAAATGCACTTCAGGAGAAGATAACATTATGTGCACAAAGGTATGGCCGTGGGCATGGGAAATTACTATTACTTTGGTACTGTTGGAGCTAGATGAGTGATAGGGTGTGGCATGACATAAAGGAGGAAATACAGGCAGAGTTCTAATTGTGAAGGGTTTTGTCTCTGTCTAAAAAGTTTTTGTTAAGGTAGTTAATAAATAATCTCATTCCCAGAGGTAGAAATCCACCACACGTTCAGTCAGATCTGTGGAAAATTTAACAATAGAAATTTAAGACTTCTCTAGTCAATGGCAGGTAAACTGAAAGGCAGCATTATAATGCATACAAATATTACTAAGCAATGAAGTCAAGTATTTGAGTTACCCAACTAGTATAGAGAAAAGAGAAATAAACTTCTATTTTGTGGCCAAGAATTGAAATGTTGAACATCCAAGTCTCATTTCCTAAGCCTATAAGTTCAGTTATTTATTAGAAAGTTCAACAAGCAGCAAGAGTTTTAATTTTTCACAGAAGTAATTTGTTCACATTTTTCCTCAATGATACTGCCATCAAAGAGCAGTATATTAAATGCCTAGTTACTTGTGTGACTGAATACCTAGTAAATCTGATAGGATTTCTCACCTTTGTGGATTTAAAAATCTAAGACACCAGACAACACAGATAACTATCCCACAAAGATACCTAAAACAGGAGTATAAAACACTGAATATCTACCTAAACTGACAGGGAGAAGTGTTTACATGATCTGTGCCTCAGGGAATTGTCACTTCTATGACACTCAGGTCAACAGAGTTTAAAGAAGGAAGTGAAATTTCTAGCATTCTCAAGCTGACAGCAAAGAAAAAGTTTGGCAGACAAAGGAGAGGGCATTCCAGACACTTGGTACAATGTGGAAGCAGTCTAAGGAAAGAGAGTCCTGTACAAAGGGAAGCCAGAATAAGTTTCTTTAAAAAAAAAAAAAAAAAAAGCAAAGTTATAGATTGGGCTAAAGAAAGAGACTTGGAAATACCAATGGGCCAGAAAAGCCTGGAGAAGGGTCAACTCCAAATCAGGCCCAAGGACTCAGTCACTTTCATCTGTATTTCTTCTGGCAAGGGTACAATTCTACAGTGGAGCATAAAGCAACCCAACCACCACTAATTAATTTACTCCCCCAAAGGACTCAATAATACTTTACAAGCATATAAACAAACCATACCTAGTAATCAATTCGCCAATGGATCATCATGGAGAAAGCCAGGTACCTCACCACTGCACACCACCATTTCATGATATCAAGAAGGAAAACACTAGACTTTGTGCCATTTCAATTCTATTTCTGGTATGAGAATTTAAATTATCTAAGTTACAATTTGACCATAACACCAAGGTTGGCCCTCAAAAACACTCAAAGGTTAGAGTTAGCAAGACCCTAGTTCTATGTATCTCCAGTAGACTAACAACAATTTGGATTCCTATTCTTCCCAGAGGAAGAGGTGGAGGGCTAAAAATAATAGGTGAAAGAAAGCAGGAAAAGTTGAATTCCTGAAGAAAACACACATCTTAAGATTACATAATACTGCCCAGAAGTAACCGGACTACAGCAGAAAAAATTCAAACACATTCTAACATGCCTTTAATTAAGATAGTTTTGGTAGGTTCCAGAATTATAGCTACCAAACGTGAAGCCTAAAGAATTTACCAAGATTAAAAAGATTATCAACTTTAACTCAGAGGAAAAACACACTGGAAGAAATAGGTTAGTTAGAACACACTCATAATGATGTCAGTTTGCTGACCGTCATATAATTGCTGCATCATTTTAGGTACAATTGTTAGTGATAAAGACCTGAATGGGTTGGGCACTACACAAAATGTAAAATTAGATATGATTCCTGTTCAGAAAGTTCAAATTACTAAGTGACTCATAAACTTCATTTTTTACCAGGGATGTATGCTGATGCTCTGTAATTGTGAACTTATTTAAAATACAGCAAGAAATAAAGATAGGACATAAGATAATGTGAAATGTCTAACAAGCAAAAACTTTGTAGCATGTAGAAGCAAGCTGGGTACCCACACAAGGTATTTAAGTATTTTGAAATATTAGTGGATGGTTAACCCGAAAGGCTAATTTAACAACTGCACATTAATTGCATGTGAAATATTTGCATTTACTACTCAGTAAGAGGACCATCACCAGCAACTGCATTAAGAATGCCAGTTGCAATTAAATTAGGTGAAATTTCACAATTTAAAAGATATATAACCTTATTCCTTGAGAACTTTAATTTATATAAGCTACTGGAAGGCACTCAAAGGTAAAATTATAACTATACAATTATAAAGATGGAGAAAAAGATAAGTATCAAAAGAGAGCTATAACATTTTTCTATAATCTGGGATTTAAAAAATGTATAACAGCAATGGCATTTAATTTACTCTATGTAAGGAACAATGCTACATTATTAATGTACATTATTTCATTTAATCCTTATAAAAACTCTACAAAGTTGGTCTATTATTAGTAGTACTATTGTTTCCATTTTATACATGAGGAAATAATAACTTAAACAACCAATCCCAAATCACACATATAGAAAGATGTAGAGGTGAGATTCAAATGCAAGTCTGTCTGACTCTCAAGTTGGTATTCATAACTCTATGAGTGTAATGAAATAGACATAACCAATGATAACCACAAAAGAGTGTCATGAGCCTGCAAAACACCCAAAAGACCAAGATTCAAAATGTCCTGAGCCTTAAAAGGAGATATATTCTGAGGATAACAAAAAGGGATTTCAAATTGCAATCAGTAACCAGAAAACTAACATTAGGTGACAAAGAAAAAGAAAAATCATTCAATTCCTACTGTATTTCCACTTTTCCTCTATTAACAAAAGAAGGACAATAAAGGGTACAGAAAATATGAGTAGAAGAAAGACAAAAACAGACAGACAAGAAGAGATTAAGAAGCACTTGTCCTAGAATAAGTTCCAGGATACTGGAAAGAGCTTATGCTAAGATTTCCAAACTAATACCTAGACAGAATTGTGAATAATGAGACAGGTGTAGAAGTCTAGAGAGAGGCAAATGTAGTCTTGATTTTTATATAAAAAAGAAAGTCATGTCTACAAGCTGGTGAATGTAACCTCGATTCTAGATAGGTTTTATAGAATACATTATTAAAAAGACTTCTGGTTTGGGTAGGATGGTGTTTTTCCCTGCTTCTCTCAGCTAAACACAACTATAAAACACGGAAATGACATGAGACAACCAAAGGATAACTATGAAGAGTGATAACAAGAAGCTGAGTTGGTTTAGAACTGGAAGAACAGCATAGCTACAGGATGTCTTGCATCCCCATACTCCGCAAATACCACCTAGACCTGGTATTTGTGAATTCCCTATCCTAGCAACAGAGATCAGCCCAGATAGGCTCATTCCTCTCCTAAATCAAATGGGAGTCTTCTGATAACATCAGGTGAATCCAGTGTTACCAGCATAGTGGATCAATTGGGAGCCCAACCAGCAATGAGCAGCCAGGGTAGGTACTCTCCTTCCCCACCAGGCGTGAGATTCCCTTTGTCCCCCAAGAGATACTGAGGCTGACAAGGCTGAGCCTACAAGGAGAGACCCAGCTGGAGCAGGCAGCCTGTTCTGGGAAGCCTCTTTATCTCAATGAGTTCAAAATACTCCATCTACACTCAAACACATTAGGAAAGAAGACGGAACCAGAAATGGTACTTGAATCAGAATAAGCACCAGTTCTCAGAAGTCCAAGGCTCTCCTCCTCTGCCCAGACACTCTGGGGGAAGAGTAGAGTGGGAAACACTGGTGGAGGATCCCACCATGCCCTTCCTTCTTCCAGAGACATTCAATGGCAGGCCTTGGGAAACCCCTTCTGCCCCCTCACTCACCACCAGCAGGACCAGTGGCAGCCCCAGCAGCACCAGATAAACGAAGCAAACCAGAATAACACCACAAAAGCTATGAAAATTAAAATGCCATTGTAACCACAACCCACAAAAGTAGGCCCACAAATCACATGCTAAACATAAACAAGGTGACTGCTAAAATAAAAGATTTAAATGAGATCCAAAGTCACCTAACATGATAGACAAGCATCTATGATACAATAAGAAAATCACCCATCATACCAAGAAACAAGACAATGACAACTTGGAGGAGAAAAGACAATCAACTAAGGCCTACACGGGGATGAATCAGATGTTAGAATTATTTGAAAACATTTTAAAGCAGCTATTATAAAAATGCTTCCACAATCAATTACCAATTATCTTGAAACAAATGAAAAAATAAAAATGCAGCAAAGAAATAGAAATTATTAAAAAAAGAATCAAATGGAAACTACATAACTGAGAAAATAATGGCAGAAACTTTTAAAATAAGATTGCTGGAGGACTCAATAGTACAATGGAGATGACAAAGGATAGAAGTGGCACAATATTTTTCAAAATGTTCAAAGTAAACAACTGTCAACCATGGATTCTATATACAGTAAAATTCCTTTAGGCATGAAGGGGAAATAAACACATTCTCAGATGAAAGAAAACTAAAAGAAGTTATTGATAGAAGACCTACCCTAAAAATGTTGTTAAGTGAAGTTTGTCAAACACAAAGGAAATGATAAAGGAAGGAATCTTAGAGCCTCAATTAAAAAAAAAAGAAACAACAGAAATTAGGTACATATAATAAACTATCATTTTCTCGTGAGTTTTATAAATCTTATTTGATAATTGAAACAAAGGTATAACACCATCTGATACTCAAGAGGGTGATATTTAAAAGTAGGGAAAGAGAAAGAATCTAAGTATGAGGGTTCCAAACTTCACTCAAAGTGGTAAAATGTTGATTCCAGTAGACTGTTATAAATCACACACACACACAGATATACATACAGTAATACACAGAGCAATCATTGCAAAAACTATATAAAGAGATGCACTCAAAGATACTATAAATCAAGCTAAAAATGTTCAAGTAATCCACAGGAAGACAAGAAAACAGAAACAGATGAATAAGGACTAGAGAGAACAGGTAAAATAAATACTAAAATGTCAGGCTTAAGTAACATCTCTCTCTATATATAAATAATTATGTTACATATAAATGGTCTAAATATACCAATCAGAAGATAGAGATTGGCACAGTAGATAAAAATGCACAGCCCAAGTATATGTCCTTTACAAGAAACTTACTTCAAATTCAACAACATAGGAAAGTTGAGAGTAAAATGATTGAAAAAATACATCAAACAAACATTAAGAACTAAAAGTATATCTATCATTCAATCCAGCAATACCACTACTGGCTATCTAGCCAAGGGAAAATAAGTCACTATATCAAAAATATGTTGCATATTTATTGCAGTACAATTCACAATTACAAAGATATGGAACCAACCTAAGTTTTCCCAAGGAAATTACAGAAAAACACCTAGAATCTATAAGTGAGTTTACCAAATGTATTAGTCCATTCTCACACTACTATGAAGAAGTACCTGAGGCTGGGTAATTTATAAAGAAAAGAGGTTTAGTTGGCTCACAGTTCCACAGGCTGTATAGGAAACATGACGGCTTCTGGAGAGGTGAATCATGACAGAAGGTGAAGGGGAAGCAAGCACATTTTCATGGCCAGAACACGAGGAAGAGAGAGAAGTAGGGTGCTGCACACTTTTAAACAACCAGATCTCATAATAATTCACTATTACAAGAACAGCACCAAAAGGGAAATCTGCCCCCAGGATCCAATCACTTCCTACCAGGCCCCACCTCCAACATTGGGGATTACAATTTGACATGAGATTTGGGCAGGGACACAGACCCAAACCAAATCACCAAGTACATAGGATAAAAGATCAACACACAAATATTCAATTGCTTTTCTATATACTGACAATGAACATGCAGAAACTAAAATTAAAAACACAATACCAGTTATAATAGCACTGAAGAATATAGAGTACTTAGGTAGATACTTAACAAAACATGCATAAGCTGTATACACTGAACATTATAAAATGCTGTTGAATCCCTTCATATTAAAAACTCTCAATAACCTAGGTATTGAAGGAACATATCTCAAAATAATAACAGTCATCTATGACAATCCCACAGCCAATAACATATTGAATGGGCAAAAGGTGGAAGCATTCCCCTTGAAAACCAGCACAAGACAAGGATGCCCTTTCTCACCACTTCTATTCAACATAGTATTGTAGGTCCTGGCCAGAGCAATCAGGCAGGAGACAGAAATAAAGGGCATGCAAATAGGAAGAGAGGAAGTCAAACTATCCCTGTTTGCTGATAATATGATTCTACATCCAGAAAATCCCATAGTCTTGGACCAAAAGCTCCTTCAGCTGATAAACAACTTCAGCAAAGTTTCAGGATGCAAAATCAGTGTGCAAAAATCACTAGGATTCCTATACACCAACAACAGCTAAGCAGACTGCCAAATCAGGAATGTTCTCATTCACAACTGCTACACAAAGAATAAAATACCTAGGAATACAGCTAACAAGGGAGGTGAAAGATCAATGAGAATTACAAAATACTGCTGAAAGAAATCAGGGATGACAAAAACAAATGGAAAATAATTCCATGCTCATGGATAAGAATAATAAACATCATTAAAATGGCCATACTGCCTAAAGCAATTTAGAGATTCAATGCTATTCCTATCAAATTACCAATGACATTCATCACAGAGCTAGAAAGAAATATTTTAAAATTCATATGGAACCAAATGACAGCCCGAATAGCCAAGGCAATCATAAGCAAAAAAAAAAAAAAAGCTGGAGGCATCATATTACCTGACTTTAAACTACATTACAAGGCAACAGTAACCTGTAATGGTACAAAACAGATGCACAGATCAATGGAACAGAATAGAGAGCAGAGAAATAAAGCCACACACCTACAACTACCTGATCTTTGACAAAGTCAACAAAAACAAGCAATGGGGAAAGGAGTCCCTATTCAATAAAGGTGCTGGGAAAACTGGTAGAAGATCGCCAGAAACTGCAGAAGACTGAAACTGGACCCCTTCCTTACAATATATATATAAATTAACTCAAGAATGAGTAAAACTGAAATGTAAAGCCCAAAACTATAAAAACCCTAGAAGAAAATCTAGGCAATACCACTCAGAACATAGGCACAGGCAAAGATTTCATGATGGAGATGCCAAAAGCAATTGCAACAAAAGCAAAAATTGACAAATGGGATATAATTAAACTAAAGAGCTTCTGCACAGTCAAAGAAACTACCAACAGAGTAAACAGACAAACTACAAAATGGGAGAGAATATTTGCAAACTATGCATCTGACAAAGGTCTAATATTCAGCATCTATAAGGAACTTAAAGTCATAAGAAAACTAACAAACTCATTAAAGGTAGGTAAAGGACATGAAAAGACACTTTTCAAAAGAATACATACATGTGGCCAAGAAGCACATGAAAAAAAAAAGCTCAATGTCACTGATCATTAGAGAAATCAAACCCACAATGAGATACCATCTCACACCTGTCAAAATGACTACTATTAGAAAGTCAAAAATAACAGAGGCTGGAGAGGTTGCAAAGAAAAGGGAATCCTTGGCTGGGCGCAGTGGCTCATGCCTGTAATCCTAGCACTTTGGGAGACCGAGGCGGGTGGATCACAAGGTCAAAAGATGGAGACCATCTTGGCCAACACAGTGAAACTCCGTCTCTGTAAAAATATAAACATTAGCTAGGTGTGGGGGCGCATGCCTGTAATCCCAGCTACTTGGGAGGCTGAGGCAGGAGAATTGCTTTAACTTGGGAGGTGGAGGTTGCAGTGAACTGAGATTGCACCACTGCACTCAAGCCTGGGCAACAGAGCGAGACTCTGTCTCAAAAAAAAATTGTTTAAGTTCTCTGTAGATTCTGGAGAGTAGCCCTTTGTCAGATAGGTAGATTGCAAACATTTCTTCCCATTCTGTTGGTTGCTGGTTCACTCTATTGAAAGTTTCTTTTGCTGTGCTGAAGCTCTTAACTTTAATTAGATCCCATTTGTCTATTTTGGCTTTTGTTGCCATTGCTTTTGGTGTTTTAGTCATGAGGTCCTTGCCCATGCCTATGTCCTGAATGGTACTGCCTAGGTTTTCTTCTAGAGTTTTTACGGTGTTAGGCCTCATGTTTAAATATTTAATCCATCTAGAGTTAATATTTGTATAAGCTGTAAGGAAGGGATCCAGTTTCAGCTTTCTGCATATGGCTAGCCAGTTTTCCTAATATCCATTTATTAAATAGGAAATCTTTTCCCCATTGCTTGTTTTTCTCAGGTTTGTCAAAGATCAGATGGTTGTAGTTGTGTGGTGTTCTTTCTGAGGCCTCTGTTCTGTTCCATGGGTCTATATCTCTGTTTTGGTACCAGTACTATGCTGTTTTGATTACAGTAGCCTTGTAATATAGTTTGAAGTCCTGTTGCATGATGTCTCCAGCTTTTTTTTTTTTTTTTTGCTTAGGATTGTCTTGGCTATGCGGGCTCTTTTTTGGTTCCATATGAAGTTTAAGGGTTTTTTTTTTTTCCAATACTGTGAAGAAAGACATTGGTAGTTTGATGGGGATAGCCCTGAATGTATAAATTACTTTGGGCAGTATGGTCATTTTCACAATATTGATTCTTCCTAACCATGAGCATGGAATGTTTTTCCATCTGTTTGTGTCCTCTCTTACTTCTGTGAGCAGTGGTTTGTAGTTCTCCTTGAAGAGGTCCTTCTCATCCCTTGTTAGTTGTATTCCTAGGTATTTTATTCTCTTTGTAGCAATTGTGAATAGGGGTTCATTCATGATTTGGCTCTCTGTTAGTCTATTATCGGTGTATAGGAATGCTTGTGATTTTGCACATTGATTTTGTATCCTGAGACTTTGCTGAAGTTGCTAATCAGCTTAAGGAGATTCTGGTTGAGACAATGGGGTTTTCTAAATATACAATCATGTCATCTGCAAACAGGGACAATTTGACATCCTCTCTTCCTATTCGAATACCTTTATTTCCTTCTCTTGCCTGATGGCCCTAGCCAGAACTTCCAATGTTATGTTAAATAGGAGTGGTGAGAGAGGGCATCCTTGTCTTGTGCCAGTTTTCAAAGGGAATGCAAGAAAAAAATAACCCCATCAAAAAGTAGGCAAAGGATATGAACAGACACCTTTCAAAAGAAGACATTTATGCAGCCAACAAACATATGAAAAAAAGCTCATCATCGCTGGTCATTAGAGAAATGCAAATCAAAACCACATTGAGATACCACCTCACACCAATTAGAATGGTGATCATTAAAAAATCAGGAGACAACAAATGGTGGAGAGGATGTGGAGAAATAGGAATACTTATACATTGTTGGTGGGAGTGTAAATTAATTCAACCATTGTGAAATAAAGTGTGGAAATTCCTCAAGGATCTAGAAATACAAATACCATTTGACCCAGCAATCCCATTACTAGGTATATACTCAAAGGATTATAAATCATTCTATTATAAAGACACATGCACACATATGTTTATTGTGGCACTGTTCACAATAGCAAAGACTTGGAACTAACCCAAATGCCCATCAATGATTGACTGGATAAAGAAAATGTGGCACATATACAACATGGAATACTATGCAGCCATAAAAAAGGATGAGTTCATGTCCTTTGCAGGGACATGGATGAAACTAGAAACCATCATTGTCAGTAAACTGACACAAGAACAGAAAACCAAACACCACATGTTCTCACTCATAAGTGGGTGTTGAACAATGAGAACACACAGACACAGGGGAACATCACACACCGGGGCCTGGAGGGTGGGGGGCTAGGGGAGGAATGGCACAGGGTTGGGGGACTGGGGAGGGATAGCAGGATAAAAACCTAATGCAGATGACGGGGCGATGGATGGCAGCAAACCACCACTATGGCACATGTGTACCTATGTAACAAACCTGCATGATCTGCACATGTACCCCAGAACTTAATGTATAATAAAAAAATTAAAAATTGTTGAAAAACACAAAAAAAAACAAAAGAAAAGGGAATGCTTATACACTGTTAGTGGGAGTATAAATTAGTTCAACCATTGTGGAGAACAGTATGGCAATTCCTCAAAGAACTACCGTTTGACCCAGCAATCTCATTATTGGTCATATACCCAAAGGAATATAAATCATTCCACCATAAAGACACATGCATGTGTATGTTCACTGCAGCACTATTCAGAATAGCAAAGACATGGAATCAATGTAAATGTCCATCAATGGCAGACTGGATTAAAAAAAATGTGGTACATATATATCATGGAATACCATGCAACCATAAAAAAAGAATGAAATCATGTCTTTTGCAGAAACATGGATGGAACTAGAGACCGTTATCCTTAGCAAACTAATACAGGAACAGAAAACCAAATACTGCATGTTTTCACTTATAAGTGGGAGCTAAATGATGAGAACACATGGACACAAAGAAGGGAACATTAGACACTGGGGCCTACTTGAAGATGGGGGGTGAGAAGAGGGAAAGGATCAGAAAAAAAATAACTCTTGGGTACTAGGCTTAGCACCTGGGTGACAAAATAATCTGTACAACAAATTCCTGTGACATGAGTTTACCTATGTAACAAACCTGCACATGTATTCCTGAACCTAAAAGTTAAAAAAAATTAAAAAATTAAATAAAATGCTGTTTAAAGGAATTTTGAAAAGACCTAAATAGATAGATATATTGTGTTCATTGATTGGAAGACAACATAGTAAAGATGTCAGTTTTCCCCCTATTGATCCACAGGTTTATTGTAATTCCTATAAAAATCCCAACAATGATTTCTGTAGACATAGGCAAGCTTATTTTAAGTTATATGGAAAGGCACAGGTCCCAGAATAGGTAGAACAACCCTGAAAAAGAAAAAGAAAGCAGAAGGAATCACTCTAGCACATATTGACATTTACTATATAGTTACTGAATCAAAACAGCATAGTATTAGTGGAGGGTAGATGTATAGCTCCATGGGACAAAATAGAGAACTCAAAAATACATTCACATAAATATGCATGACTAAAGGTTCAAACCCAATTCAATGGAGGAAGCATAGCCTTTTCAACAAATGATGCTGGAGCAACTGAATCTCCCTAGGCAAGAAAAGTAACCTCTACTTAATCTTCACACTTTATATAAAAGTTAACTCGAAATGTATCACAGACTTAAATATAAAAGTAAAATTATAAAACTTTTTTTTTTAAATAGGAGAAAATCTTTGGGAACTAGGGTGAGGCAGAGTTCTTAGACTTGACACAAAAAGTATGATCCGTAAAAGAAAAAATTTAATAAATTGAACCCCACCAAAATTTAAAACTTTTGCTCTGTGAAAGCATATATCAACACTAGAAAAAGATAAGCTTATAGACTAGGAGAAAATATTTCCAAACCACCATCTGAAAATGAACCTGTGTAACAAGCCTGCATGTTCTGCACATTTACCCCAGAACTTAAAGTATAATTTTAAAAAACTTCAACAGTAAATTAAAAATAAACAAATAAAAGACATGAAGAGATGCTTAACTAAAGAGGACGTAGAGATGGCAGATCAGTACATGAAAAGATGTTCAATATCATTAGCCATCAGGGAAATAAAAATTACAATCACCTACCCAAAAGACTAATATTAAAAATAATGACAGTACCAAATGCTGACAAGAATGTGGAGAAATAGGACCATTTATGTGGGAATGTAAAATAGCACAGCCCCTATGGTAAATAGTTTGGCGGTTTCTTTGAAAAAAACAAAAACAAAAACAAACTAAACATGCAACTATCATGTGACCCAGCAACTGGATTCTTAGGCATTTATCCTAGAAAAATAAAAGCTTACGTTCACACAAAAACCTGTACACAAACGTTCATGGCAGCTTTCTTTGTAATTTCCAAAAACTGGAATAAGCCTTAATGTCCTTCAACAGGTGACTGGTTAAACAAACTACGGTTTATCCACACAATGAAACCCTACTTAGCAATAAAAAGGAACAAACTATTAACACACACAACAATTTGGATGGATCCCAAGGGGACTATGCTGAGTGAAAAAAAATAAATCCCAAAAGTGTACATACCGTATGATTCCATTTGTATGACATTTTAGAAATAACAAAACTGCAGAAACAGGAGATTCGTGGTTTCCAGGGGTTACAGATGAGGTAAAGGAAGGGTACATAAGGGGGCAGTGGATGTGTTTATAAAAAGACAAAACAAAGGACCCTTTTGATGTTGGAACTGTTCTGTATCTGTGGTAGTAGATACTCAAGGCTACACAGATAAGATGGTATAAAACTAAATATATATATACAAGGGCAAGTAAATCTGGAGAAATATGAATAAGATAGGTAGATTGTATCAATGTCAATTTCTGGTCATATTATACTATAGTTTTGTAAACTGTTACCATTAGGGGAAACTAGATAAGTGTACAAAGGAGCTCTTTGTATTATTTCTTAAAATTGCATGTCAATCTACAATTTTCTCAATAACATCAATTTAAAATGCTGGGGACACAGAGAGGAGTGATGGCACACGCCTGTAGTCCCAGCTACTCTGAAGGTTGAGGTGAGTGGATCTCTTGAGTCCAATGTTCAAGGCCAGCCTGAGCAACATAGTGAGACCCCTCTTTAAAAAGAAAAAAAATTGATTCTGAAGACAGTTTAAAGAAAAGAGAAATCAGTGAACACTAGGAGCTAGTATGGGTTCATTAAGAAAAAAAAAAACTCATTCACCCTCCCCTCCCTTTCTTCCTTCCTTTATTTTTGATATAAAAGTTATAAGGTGAGTGTTATAACTGTTTTTATATCCTGAGTCTAGGAAAATATCTGATGGTGTCTCACAAAAGCTTTATAGAGTCAAAATTGAGGTGCCACATTAGAGCTGAGAGAACTTGTAAACATTTGAAAGACCATACTCAATACGATTGAAAGATTAAATGTCGATCAATGGTCCCCAGCCAATTGCTAAAAGGCCACATCTCCTTCAAGATTTCCACCGACAGTTTGAAAAGCAAACAGAAAGCATATAGTTGATTGAACCTGCAGATGGTCTGAAGCACACAAGGGTAGCTGATATTTGAATGCTCAGAATTAAAAGTTAACAGACTATATTAGCTATTGGCTATTATATAACACAATGAAATCTAACATAAACAAATAAAAAGCCCTTCACAAATGTCCAAACTTACAATTAAATAAACACAGTAGCATCTATGAAAGAGTTTTAAGTTGATTGAAAGCCAAGTGAACCATCATGAGCTCAGACTTCATTTCTTGCTATTTCTGCTACATGGACAACTTTGCCATTCCTTAAACACACCAAGCACATTCTAGACTGGGGACCTTTGCACATGCTATTTTCTCTATCCAGTTGATTGTTCTCCCAATTATCTCCATGATGTTCTCCTTCATTTCTTCCAGGTCTTGCTTTATCACAGAGGCCTTTCTTGACCACATAAGTGAGACAGCAACTCCCACCCCTCACTTTCTATACATTCCTTTCCTTACTCTAAGTTTCTTCTGTATTTGCTTCCACCTGATATATTATAGATCTATTTTTTATATTTTTTGTCTGCCCCGACCCCAGCTCCCATCCAAATGGGAGTAGGTAACAGGAACTTCGTTTTTTTCCTACCCAGAGGCAGATACAGGTTTTGTTGGACTTAAAATAAATAAAAGTTGCAGAATTTTCTTCAAGAAAAATAATACAAAATTACAAATATGAAATTGGTTATAGGGCCTTAGAAGATGTCCCTGCAAGCGAGGGGCTGGAACTATAGCACACCCCACACCAGGCTCATTTTTTGAAAAAAAATTTTGTTTTGGAGACAGTTTCGCTCTTGTTGCCCAGGCTGGAGTGCAATGCTGCGATCTCAGCTAACTGCCACCTCTGCCTCCCAGGTTCAAGCCATTCTCCTGCCTCAGCCTCCTGAGTAGCTGGGATTACAGGCAAGTGCCACCATGCCCGGCTAGTTTTGTATTTTTAGTAGATATGGGGTTTCTCCATGTTGGTCAGGCTGGTCTTGAACTCCCGACCTCGGCCTTCCAAAGTGCTGGGATTACAGGCGTGAGTTTGTGCACCTGGCAATTTTTTTGTATTTTTAGTAGAGACGGGGTTTCACCATGTTGGCCAGGCTGGTCTCAAACTCCTGACCTCAGGTAATCCACCCACCTCAGCCTCCCAAAGTGCTGGGATTACAGGTGTGAGCCACTATGCCTGGTCTTTGATCTGCTCTTAATAGGAAATTTTGAGTTTTTTCTTTACCTTTTTGGTAGGTAACTGACCTAGGAAACAAGGATTCTGTGCTTTATCAAGATGATTACTTGTGCTTCATGTTCTATATTAGGTTTTTGATTATTTAAGAAAACTGAGTCCTCTAAAAGAGCTAAGGATTTTTCTACAACTACATTTTTACATTTGCCTTTTAAAGTATTTTAACTATCGCTCTATTTAAATGAATTACTGTTATTTCACAGTCACTTATCATATTTTGACCAAGTGTTTTGAACCATATATATATATGTATACATACATACATACACACACACACACACACACACACATACATATATACATATATACATATATAGTTTTCTTTCTTTTTCTTTTCTTTTTTTTTTGAAACAAAGTCTGGCTTTATAATCCAGGCTGGAGTACAGTGGCGCAATCTTGACTCACTGCAACCTCTGCCTCCCAAGCTCAAGCGATTCTCCTGCCTCAGCCTGCCGAGTAGCTGGGACTACAGGCGTACACCACCATACTTGGCTAATTTTCATATTTTTTGTAGAGATAGGGTTTTGCCATGTTGCCCAGGCTGGTCTCAAACTCATGAGTCAAAGCAATCCACCTGCCTTGGCCTCCTAAAATGCTGGGATTACAGGCATGAGCAACTGTGTCAGGTCAATTACCTTTGATATTTTTTACAAATTTCACAAAATCAAATTCTAAGTTAAGTCTCTCTCTTCACCTTGAATTAACTTTGGGATTTTCCAGATAGGCCCTTGAAACATCTCAAAAGGATATCTCTTTTTATGAAAAGAGAAATATAAACTAACTGGGCTTATTTGATATATTAAATTATATGGAAAGTGTCAAATAATATGTAAAGCTAATCCTTTGAGTTATGTTTGTATGGATGTGTTATTAATATGTGTTTCAGAAATTGGATAAAATTCATAGAAAACTACTAGTCTTGGTATAATGATGTCATAATTCTTATAACATTATCTTAAAATGTTGTATGCAGCAGAAATAACTGAATTTCCTTGTCAATTCCATCAACATTGTAGTGAACTCTCAACAGGCCTTTAACCATGGCAATTTTAAGCATTATTATTCACAGATGGTTGTTTACTCTAGTACTTTCCTGAGCAACTATAAGCCTAAAGTGTTTGATCTTCAAGAAGATTCATGGAAAGGACTCTGACAAGTACAGATTTCTGATAACTTTAATATCATACCATTAGACTGGGTGAGGATTTCCAGATCTCGAATGAAGAAACTAGTTTTATAAAACTGCTAACCCAAATGCAGAACAAGAATTAATTAAACACCAAGGAAATGCTTTGGCAGTTTTTCATACTGAACCAGTCAGTACTGAAATTGTTAAGATATGCAATTTACAGAGAATGAAGTTTTACTGGGAGGAATTAGGTGGAAATATTATTATTAATAATGATAGTGTATATATTGCACTTAATTTATAAAGTATTTTCCAGTATAGTATGTCATTAGGTGCACACTTCACTTAATTCACCTAAACCATTCTCTGAAGATCAGACTGATTTTGGCTCGTGTGAGG
The DNA here is from genome assembly GCA_963573385.1 of Cacajao melanocephalus. NCBI lineage: Eukaryota > Metazoa > Chordata > Mammalia > Primates > Pitheciidae > Cacajao > Cacajao melanocephalus. The sequence goes on from CAUYLG010017123.1 coordinate 28,886, forward strand.
AAGAGCTGTCATACTCAGGATGGTTAAACAGAGAAAGCAGAGTAGTGACTGCCAACCCTGTCATCTTCTCCTTCTCTCCCCTCCCTTTGTTCTGGTTTTGAGGGTTGCTCAATTCATGAATAGTTATATGCCCAATTAGACTCTGGTAAATTTAATATTTTTCCCCACCCGGACTGTGTCCTCTCCCCGTTACTCTCCCAAAAGAAAAGAAGAACAATCATTAGTGGCAAATGGCAATTGAAGTAAAGCAATACCAAGAGGCAGCTTTACACTCAGGAGATAACGTGGTTTTTAGTACTCTGTACGTTGAAAGAAACTTCTCCAGTAATAAACTACAGAAATGATTCCTGAAATTATGGTTTTTAACTTTAATTTGTCTAAAGTTTTTAACAGACAGTAGGTGCTCAATATATATTTATTGAATGAACAAATGAACAATAATGTAGTAGCATTAAAAAGGCAAATATTACCTAAACCTGCAATAATATATACATCCAGATACACCCAGATGAAAACTGTGATCATCAGGGCTGGTCAGACTACACCTAAAATATTTTCCCCATTTTAAACAAGAAAATAGGGGGGAGAGGGAAAAAGCCTTCTTTGATCCCAAAAGCCTTGGTTGGAAACCATGTACTATGTCTTCCCTTTAGTGCAGCCTATCACCTTGTTTTGCACTGCCCATTTCCTTGTCTGCATCTCACACATTTTAAGTTTCACAAAGTCAGAAACTATATCTTTCTCTTTCACTGTTGTATTCCTAAATACTGGCAGAGTGTCTGACACACAGAAAGGCATTCGGTAAATACAGTTTAATGAAAGATAAATCAGAGAACATCCAAACAAGAATAGCCTAGATAAAACAGAGATTTAATGTCATGTTTTTCTCACTCAAAGGCATTATATGCCAGACACATTCAAAGACAGGATGTGGTTCATGCCCTCAAGGAGCTCACAATTCAGAGGATGTGTAAAAATATAGCTACAAAACTGTGACTACAATATACAGTGTGGAAAGTGCAACAAAGTAACAAAGGAACAGTTGAAAGTGTGTTTAGTCTAGAGTTGGGAGGTTGGAGACTAGTCAGGGAGATGTGGTGATCTTTCTCTCATCTGAGTAATTATGATATGGCAGAGTTTATGATTGCAGTATTAAATAAGGAAGACTTTTGTAACAACTAGATTAGCGTACAAATAACATTAGCTATCGCCCATGAGGACAAGTTCTCCATTGCTGACACATTTCAAGCCTAGGATGGTGACAATTTGATGGAGATATTGCAGAAGTGATTGACAAAGAATATGAGATATTGGGCTGGATGACCTCTATTTCCATTCTAACCCAGAGATTCTCTGACACTTTGAGTCTCTGCTTTAGAGAGCGAGAGAGGGTAGAAAATCAATATTTTCAAATAAAAATCCTATGTTAATTATATCTGTTTAGCTTTGCCTTAAGGATCAATACTTAATAGAAATGATGTCTCTCCATGCAGTACATATTGGACTTTAATCTTATACCCAAATTCCTTGCTTCGTGATAGACTGAAATATTGCTTTCTGCCACAACATACACAAGATGAAGTGAACTGATTCTTTGAAGTCACAACTGCATTACAGTACAGCTAATGACAAACGTCCCAATTTTTCTGAACGTGACTAAGAAGAGGTTCCTCCATTCTCCAATGAAATCAACCATATTAAAAGCAGGGCTTCTGTTCTCAAATGTCTTCAGAAACATAGACTTTCCCTTCTCCCTTGTTCCCACCCTGATTATGGAACAGTGAACCTGAGGCTGATTTATTACTTAACAACCAGTTATTGTTTTCCCAAACTGATTTAACAAATTTGTTTCACCTGCCCAATTATATTTCCAATTACTTTCTCGTGGTTTCACTGAAGTTTTTAATTCAAGGAACTATGAAGGTCAAAAAAGATGAAAACCCAGCTAGCCTCTGACCTCAAAGAGATTATAATCTAGTAGGGAACAAAAAACACATACACAAGTCACCACAATTTACACAAATCAGTACATGAGGTCCTAAGAGTACTTTAAAGCACTGGAAGAATTAAGTAGAGAGACAGAAGACTTACCTTATGGAGTAACTGGGAAGTTAGGGAGCAGTCTATGTACTCTTATTGTCCTCATTTTACAAATAAGGAAATAGAGATACAGAAAATGCAGTCTATGGAGCTGAGGTTTTCCAGAGGCAAACAAAAAGGTAAATATTTGCAAATAACAGCCCTATATACTGATTCTATACATAGTCTATATACTATATACTAAAAACTGATTCTCTCTTTTGCAATTTCTTTTACCTTTAACAATGTCACTCAGGTCAGCCATAGATCGGCTGCTCTGATTTCTGCAGCCTTTCCCCATAATGCCCTCTCTCCTCTACCCAGAGGGCAGAGAAAGAAAGCAGTGCTGAGGAAGCAACACACTCTCGGTTTCCAGGTTAGATGATTTTCATTTAACTCAAGAGTATCATTAGTTTTGCTTGGGAAAAAAAGCCTTTCATCACCTAAGCTTCAGATAAAGATTAGCTTCACAATTCCATTTGAAGTCAATGGTCTATAAGCTAGTCTACCTAAATAAAATTTGAACAACGAATATGGAAAATGTTGGTGCTTTTAAGTTAACCAATCAAATCTGGGTACATAGGTATAAGAATAAAATGTCTAATATATAATTACAAATGCTGTTTCATTTTTCTAGTAAATCAGTCTCTAAGCAAATAGATTACTGATGAGACCAGCATGTAAATATTCAGAGCTGAAGAAAACAATTCTTGAATCAGTATTCAGAACTATAATTTCCAATATGACTCTTATCTGAAAAATGGTTCCTTTGATCTGGTCACAGGTCATAAAATAGCCACTGAAAAGAAAATTCTACAGTAATCTTAGTCTACACTGATAAAAGTCTAATAACTGAATCAAAGGAAGGCTAGGCTGCACAAATAATTTCTAAAGTATGGGGTCCAGTTCTGTGTGGTACATTATAAAGGAAATAAACAACTGAGAATAGAATCCAAGGAGGGTTTCCAGAATGATGAAAGGCCTGAAAATCATTCATACAACAAAAAATGAAAAAAACTGGGACATAGAGGTAAAAGTAAGAGGAACCATAAAAGCTACCTTAAATGGTTGTATTAGTCTGTTCTCACACTGCTATAAAGAATACTTGAGACTGAGTTATTTATAAAGAAAAGAGATTTAATTCGCTCATGGTTCTACAGGCTGTACAGGAAGGATGGGTGAAGAGGCCTCCGGAAACTTTCAATCATGGTGAAGGCAAGGGGAAACAGACACATCTTACATGGCCAGAACAGGAAGAAGAGAGAGAAGGACGGAGGTGCTACACACCTTTAAACAAGCAGATCTCCTGAGAACTGACTCACCCTCTTGAGAAAAGCAAGGAAAAATCTGCCTCCATAATCCAATCACCTGCTACCAGGTCCCTCCTCCAACACTGGCGATTACAATTTGACATGATTTGGGCAGGAACACAAATCCAAACCATATCAGTAATAAAAGCACTGATCTGAAGAATACAAAACAAAAATTTCAGATATAGTAAAAGAAAGCTTTAATGGACCTGTTACAACACCCAAGTGGGTCATAAGAGAGAAATTATATTGACAAAACTTTAAGAAAATTCCTTACAATGAACTGGGCACTGTGTTAAGAATTTTACATGAATTATCTTATTAAAATTTCTCAACATTCCTGTTATCACCACCCACATTTTACAGACATGGAAATTGAAGCTTGGAGATGTTTAATAATTCCCTTAAGATCACATTGCTAATGACATGCATTAGCTCGCTAATGCAGGTTTCTTGAGAATGAATTTTTCTCATTCACTCATGAGTTTTCACTTTCTATATTCCATGGCAAAACATGTCTTCTGGTTGGAGTTGGAGGCCTACTGAGATGAAAGTTACCCCTGAGAATTCTACTGACATCCCTGGGAGATGCTTTCCTACCATCAGTGTTAGAATCATGATGTTTTGTGATCTACTTGTGGCTGTGTTACAGTGGTTCTATCATAATCTAATCATAACCCTGTTTGGCAATTCAATTATTCCCGCTGTACAGGTAATCCATAGGATGAAACCAGTAAATAGGGTTCATGAAGATACATGTTACCACAGCTGATCAGGCACATATAAAGTGAGGTGCCATAACATCTTCCTCATTTCAGAGAAACAGAAAAGATCTAGGCCAAATACCAAGTTCATACACGAGACAGTAGCATTCAATTCCTATTTCCATAGAGGAGTCACTTTTTATTGACTCAAAGTCTAGAAGAAATGTTCTTATTTCCACAAGTTACTGGCAAGCAATAAAGGTGCATATCTATGGAAGAAGTTAGGACAAAAGATACTTAGGAAAGAGAGAATATAAATCCTACTAATAGGATGTAGAAACTTTTAATAAAATATAAAAATTGATTAGAGTTATCTTTCTTTACCTGAATAAATTATATACCACAGTTTGAAAAAAGTTTTGATAACCTTTTAGAGTTTCTGGTTCATAATTTATAACACTGCCAAACTATCATAAAGTTCATTAAAAGGTCAGAATTGTCTAAGAAATGTTAAAGTTATCTGAGAGATGGTGCTCTACTTTAAGAAGAAAAATTATCTCTATGGATATTTAATAGGAAATAAAATTACTACTTAGATGAGAAAAAGATAAAAATAATACAGAGTATGACAATTTATTATATACAATGTCAGTTGTGCTTTTACATTGATCTATGATTAATATTAAACCACTATTTCACCTGTTTATATTCTGCAATTGGTTATATGCTTAAATTTTAGTGAAAATAAATATCATCTTGATTATATGGTAGAAGAAAAAGCACAAAAATATTTTTTCAGAATTTAAAAGAGAAGTCATTTTTAATATTTAATTTATTAAATAAAACTGGCTATGGAAAAATAATGCAGTAAAACAAGGGTCAGCACAATAATATGACAGAAAAAGAAATGAACATTTACTGAAAGGCAGAATATTTGTCATAAATAGGTTTTGTACTAGAGATTTTACATGTTAATTCATCTAATTCTAAAGACAAAGCTATGAGGCAAGCCATATCACCCCATTTGATAGATGAGGCAACTGAGGTTCCAGGAGGTTAAGAAACATGTCACCAAGAACACACTGTCAGTGAGGCCATTATATATGGGTTACTTAGCTGCTTTCAAATGATTAATTTGCTACTTCCCTTTTCAAAAGGCTATTTTTTTCTGTGAAAATATCCACAAAATTGACAAACCTTTAGTTAGACTGATGAAGCAAAAAATAAAGACTCAAATTACTAAAATGCAGAATGAAAGAGAGGACATTACTATCGACCATACACATATATAAAGGATTACAAGGGAATACGATGAACAACTATATGTATACAAATTATATGTCTTAGATGAAATGGAAAAGTACCCAGAAAAACAAAAACTACCAACACTGATTCAGGAAGAAATAGAAAATATGTATAGACCTAAAACAAGTGATTGAATTCATAATCAAAAGACTACTCACAAAGAAAAGCCTAGGTTTAGATGGCTTCTCTGATAAATTTGAGTAAACATTTAAAGAACAATTAATCCCCATCCTTCTCAAACTCTTCCAAGAAATATAAGAGGAGGGTATACTTCCCAATTCATTCTATGAGATCAGTATTACCTTGTTACCAAAACCAGAAAAAGAGATAAGAAAATTATAGACCAATATCTCTTATGAAAATAGCCATAAAAATCTTCAACAAAATACTAGCAAACTGAATCCAGCAATATATAAAAAGGATTGTATAACACAAGCAAATGAAATTAATCCTATGCAAGGTTGGTGTAATATCAGAAAATCAATTAATATATCATATGAATGGAATAAAGGGGGGAAAAGTCATGAATATCTCAATAGATATGGAAAAATTGTTGACAAAATTCAATACCCTCTCTCATGACAAAAATACTCAACAAATTAGGAATAGAAGAAAACTTCCTTAACCAGATCTAAGGGTCCCTAGAAAACAGCCAGAGCTAGCATTATGTTAAGTGATAAAAGACTGGATATTTTCCCCCTAATAGGACAAGGATGTCTGCTCTTACCACTTCTATTCAACACATTGTCACTAGAAGTCACAGTTATGAAATTAGGCAATAAAAAGAAATGAAAGCCATCCAGAAAACTATCTCTATTTGCAGATAACATAATATTATATAGAGCAAAGTCTAAGGAATCCACAAACACACAAAGACCCTACTAAAGCTAATAAACAAGTTCAGCAAGCTTGCAGTACACAAGGTCAATATTAAAAATTAGCTCTAATTCTATTTTTGCAATGAACTATTAAAAGATGAAATTTAAGAATTTACATAGCATCAAATTTACAATAGCATCAAAATAAAATAAAACATTAGGAATAAATATGACAAAAGACGTGTAGAACTTACACTGAAAACTACAAAATATTGTTGAAAGTAAAGAGGATCTAAGTAAATGAAAAGACATCCCACGTTCATAGACTGGAGGGCTTAATATTGTTAAGATGGCAATACTCCCTAAATTGATCTACAAATTAAACACAACCTTATCAAAATCTCAGCCAGAATCTTTGTAGAAAGTGACAGGCTGAGTGGCTGGGCACCATGGCTCACATGTGTAATCCCAGCACTCTGGGAGGCCGAGTCAGGTGGATCAAAAGGTCAGGAGTTCAAGACCAGCCTGGCCAACATGGTGAAACCTCGTCTCTACTAAAAAATACAAAAAATTAGCCGACAGTTGTGGCACGCGCCTGTAATCCCAGCTACTTGGGAGGCTGAGGTGGGAGAATCGTTTGAACCTGGGAGGTGGAGGTTGCAGTGAGCTGAGATTGCACCATTGCACTCCAGCCTGGGTGACAGATCAAGATTCCATCTAAAAAAAAAAAAAGAAATTGACAGGCTGATCTTAAAATTCATATGGAAATTCAGGGGCACAGAATAGCTAAAACCAATCTTGATAAAGAACAAAGTTATAGGACTCACACTTCCTGATTGCAAAACTTACAACAAAGCTACAAAGTAATCAAGACAGTGTAGTACTGCTGGCATAAGGACAAACATATAGATTAATGGAGTAGAATTGAAAGTCTAGAAATAAATGCTTACATTTACAATCAACTGATTTTTGACAAGAGTGCCAAGAGAATTCAATAGGGGAAAAACAGTCTTCAACAAATGGTGCTGGGGCAACTGGATAGCCACATGTAAAAGAATGAAGTTGGATCCACTCCTCATACCACATATAAAAATTAAATAAAACATGGATCATACAAGATCTTCCTTTGCTTAAAGGCCTGCCTTGCAGTTAGAATAAAATGTAAACTTCTGGGCATGACATTTATCTCTCCATAATCTAGACCCTCCCACTTCTGCAGTTTTATCCCTGTCACCACCTCAGTGTCCTCCACTTCAATCCCTCCTCCTGGACCATACACTCTAAGCAACTCTGAGTAACATGTTTCTTTCGGCCAGGGGCAGTGGTTAAAGCCTGTAATCCCAGCACTTCGGGAGGCTGAGGTGGGAAGATCACTTGAGGCCAGGAGTTTGAGACCAGCCTAGCCAACATAGTGAAAACCTATCTCTACTAAAAACACAAAAATTAGCCGGGCATGGTGGTGCATGCCTGTAATCTCAGCTACTTGAGAAGCTGAGGCACAAGAATTGCTTGAGTGTGGGAGGCAGAAGTTGTAGTGAGTCAAAGACATGCCATTGCACTCCAGCCTGGGCAACCAAGGGAAACTCTATCTAAAAAAATAATAATAAATAAAAAGTGCCAGGCTTTGCTTATGTATCTCCCTGTGTGTGGAATACTATTTCTCTATAGTAACTGATACATACACCTCTATATTGCAAGGCAGTCCAAATATCACCTCTTCTATGAAAGTTTTCACTGACATAGAGACATATCCACATATTAATTATCTTTTCTTTCCCCCATGGTATCCCAACACAGTTCCTTTATTGAGTCTTAACACTATGAGGTGTATGTTATCTTGTTCCTTGCTTCAGGACTCGGAGGCACTGAGTCTCAGCCAAATCCCTAAAGGAAATTGCCTTTGTCCAAAAAGACCCTCTTTTCCCCAGGGTAGTGCAAATCCCTTGATTAGTTGGTGAAGAGGGTAGGGTACAAAGGCCTCCTTGCTTCAACGTGAGACTATTCTCATTTTGCCAGCCCAGTCCCAGAGCTCCTGTGAAGATTTTGTACTAACAGCTCAACTCCTTCTACTGCTCTTTCCTTCACTTCCCCACAGGGGTTGATCAGAGTACATTCCCCAACAAACTGCTTATATTCTAAACTCCATCTTAGAGTGTATTTCTCAGGGACCCTAAGACACTGTTTTACACTTATGTTTTTATAGTTCATCTTCAGATATTAACTGCATCAATGCATTTCTCAGTGCAGGTTGTCAATACAGGCTTGCCAAAATAAATAAATAAATAAAAAATGGATCACAGACCCAAATGTAAAGGATAAAACTAAAAACTCTTAGAAGAAAACATTGATATAAATCCTTATAACCTTGGGTTAGGTAATAATTTCTTCAAAATGACACCTAAAGGAGAAGCCACAAAGGAAAAAATAGATAAATTGGACATTAAACTTTGCAGCATAAAAGTTTAGGAATAAACTTAACAAAACATGGGTAGAACATATACTGAAAACTACAAAACACTGTTGAAAGAAAGTAAAGAAGATCTAAGTAAATGAAAAGACATCCCACGTTCACAGACTGGAGGGCTTAATACTGTTAAGATGGCAATACTCCCTTTCTTTCACTTTCTTCACACAAGTTAAATGAAGAAATAACTCATAGAATAAAAGACAATATTTTCAAGTTAACTACCTTATAAGGGACTCATAACCAAAATATATAAAGATCTCTTACAACTAAAAAAAAAAAACTACTCAATTGAAAAATGGGCAAAGGATCTGAATATAGATTTCTCCAAAGGAGATATATAAGTAACCAATGAGCACATGAAAAAATTATTAGTCTCTAGGAAAATCCAAATCAAAACCATAATTGAAATATCACTTCAAATTATTATATCCTAGGAAGGATATAATAAAAAATAGACAAGTGTTGGCAAGAATGAAGAGTAATTGGAACCCTCATATATTGCTTGTGAAAATGTAATATGGTGCAGCCACTTTGGAAAACAGTCTGGAAGTTCCTCAAAAAGTTCAACAGAGAGTTACCATATGACCCAGCAATTCCACTTGCAGGCATATACTCAAGAGAATTGAAAAAAATGTTTACACAAAAGCATGTACACAAATATTGAGAGCAGCATTATTTATAACAGGTAAAAATGGAAACAACCTAATGTCCATCCACTGATGAATGGATAAATGAAATATAACCATATAATAGAATATGATTCAAGCATAAAAAGACTGAAATATTGATTCATGCTACCATATGGATGAACCTTGAAAATATTATGCTGAGTGAAAAGGCCAACATAGAAGATTATATATTGTATGATTCAATTTAAACGAAATGTCCACAGTGGTCAAATCTATAGCAACAGAAAGTAGATAAATGATTCCAAGAAGATGGAAGAGGGGAGGGTTTGGGAAAAATGGGGAGTGGCTACTTATAGGTGTAGGGTTTCCTTTTGTGTCTCTAAAATTGATTATGATAATATTGCACAGCTCTGTTAATGTACTAAAAAAACCAATGAATTAGGCACTTTAAATGGGTAAAGTATATGGTATGTTGATTATATCATAATAAAGCTGTTATTCAAAAAATAGTGATGAAAAAACTATTGGTGCCTTTCATGGATTAAGGTGGGGACACCAAACTATACTAGTGGCCATTGTATTCTTTACCATTATGCATTTTCAGAGAAAGAAATGCCATTTCAGGCTGGGCACGGTGGCTCATGCCTGTAATCCCAGCACTTTGGGAAGCTGATGTGGGTGGATCACCTGAGGTCAGGAGGTCGAGACCAGCCTGGTCAACACGGTGAAACCGTGTCTCTATTAAAAATACAATAATTAGCCAAATGTGGTGGCGGGCACCTGTAATCCCAGCTACTCGGGAGGCTGAGGCAGGACAGTTGCTTCAACCTGGAAGGCAGAGGTTGGAGTGAGCCAAGATCATGCCACTGCACTCCAGCCTGGGCAACGAGAGGAACACTCTGTCAAAAAAGAAAAAGAAAAGGAAAAAGAAAGAGAGAGAGAGAGAGAGAGGAAGGAAGGAAGGAAGGAAGGAAGGAAGGAAGGAAGGAAGGAAGGAAGGAAAGATGGAAGGAAGGAAAAGAAAAGAAGGACTATATGCATTTCACATTTCACTTAAGAATGTTCTTGATGAAGCAGTAGAAATTATTGTTTATTAAAATGCTATTTATGTTAACATGCATTGGGTTTTTTATTTTTAGATCAATTAATAAATTCTAAAAAGTTATTTATAGAGATTATAAGGAAATTGTAATGCTGTATAACATATTACATTTATATAACATACCACATCATTCTAAACTGACTTTAATTTGGCTACGTAGTTTTTAGAGGTTAACAACTCTTAATCCACATTTGCAACAATTAAAAACCCTTTTCTGCCTTTATCAAGAGGGTAAAATGGACACAAAAATATTTGGATGTGGGGGGCTAAAAAGCTATTTATTTTATTCTTTAAAAGAAAGAAAAATTCTTCCTAAAATATTTTGCTTAGAGTATTAAATTTTAAAATCGATTTCACTATAATGTGTATTGTACAATATGTTACATGATGATCTAAGATGCTGGTTCTAAATGTCATAGTTCATTCAAGCTTTGAAATTATCCTTCCAAATTATCTGGTTTCTAAACCTATTCATTCAAATATTTATTGTACTAGTTTCTATATCATAAAGGTTCAGATATTACCAGCTAATAAAATAAAATACAACATCTGGATAAATGTTTCCATGAAATCATTTGCTGTAATCTCACTGCAACACAAAAGATATTTGCTAACTGGCTCCAAGGGAGAACAAAAAATTAGTTGAATAATTTATTTCAAATATAAGAGCTGTTTAGTATTGCAGTACTTTTACAATTAAATTTAAGTTTTCTCCATTATTCAGAAACACATCAGTTATAAATGGTTCCATTTCAGGAGATTTTCTTGGTTCTCAATCTCTCCCTGGGTAGTCACTGAAAGACTTTTAGGAAGATCAAAGTTTTCAGAATAAAGTTAAACAAGTAATGAATACTGCCAGACTATTAGTCACCTCTATGTTCTGGCACCCATATATAAATGAAATAAAACAAAACAAAGACATTTAGAATAGAAAACCTTCAAAACTAAAGTCTTCTCTTCTTCACTCCCAAAGCTAAAAAGCTCCAACTTCTTATACAGTCTCATTCAGTCTAACATTCTCTCAGCATTCTGGTGAGCAGAGATATACAGCTATACAGCGTCTAATAAAATTCCAGGCCACAGTCACTGAATAAATGAGCAAAGCTAAACAAATGGCATTCCTTATCAAATAAACACGAACATGATTGAGCATACAGCATTTCAATCAGTCAACATCTGTTCTATAATCGTATTTCCTATTTTATAAATGTAGTGTGAATGAACAATTCATTTTTATAGATTTACTGCCTCATGTTGCCTTACCATTGCATTTCAATTCTAGTTAGAGGGGCTTGAAGAGAAAGGTATACACTGAACGAAGGAAAACCTTGACTGTAACTCAGGAATGAGTCAGTCAAGTTGCCCAGCTAGTTCAGGGTTTATTACTTTATACACAAAACCACTTTAAACTTAATCTTTTGGATGGAAATCGAAACACCCGATACTCATTGCTTATCTTCACAAGTAGAATATGGTAGATGATCACGATTTAATTGTTTTTTGATGAATTTGAGTCATTATTATGAACATCAATTACTGAGCTATGTTATAACACGCTGATGCCCTCAAGACTTATTTAAGCCATATAGGGCAATTAGTCCCACACTGCTATGAGTTCTTGGCCTGTTTTTTTGTTTTTTTCTGTCTCCTTCCTTAGAGTCAGCTGTCTCTCCCTCCTACTATTCTATGAGCCTTGTAAACATTTCTAAATGGCCTCTCCACAGCTGTTGGCTAGGAGATATGATAATAATGATATAAGCATAACGATGAGTAAATAAATTATAAGTATTTCAGAAGCTTACCCTATATAACATGCATGAACTTAAGTGCATGGATCTTGTGACACATACTTTATCTGCACAAAGCCTTTTTTCATCTGAGTTCTTAGGTGATGTTACTAGATCACTGAATTCTAGCTGTATATTGCCATATTTGATAAAACTTTCCCTTTATGATCATATATGCAGGACAATTTCATAATCTGGACTAAAGTCCTTAGGCAGTTAAAACAAGATTTGTTCAAGACAAATTTATTTACTCTGCAACTACAGATAAAAAAGTATAGACTTTCTAAGCGTGAACATTTAGGATACCTAAGAAGTAAATCGCACAGAGATTTAATACATTGGAAATATGACTCAGAAATCTGAAAATTTGTATACAACTAAGTATATAAATAGTAGAACAGATTCAATTCAATCAGCAAATGTCTATTAAGCATCTACCATGTTCAAGGCATTATAGTAGCATCACAAGGGATATAAAATGATTAAGACACAGTCCATGCATTAAGAACTTAATATCTGGTAAGCAAGATTAGATACAAATGACTAAGATGAAAGGCAAAGAAATGAAATAGATGTAAGAAAACCATAAGTAAGTTATTATGAGAATTCAAAGAAATGAGAGATTAAACTTAGCTTGGGGAGAAGGATCAGAAAATCACAAAGTGTTCCAAGGAATACATGGTGTTCACGATAAGCCTTATAGTTTGGACAGGTTCTTAAGAGAAGAGAGTAGGGGGAAGAGGCAGCAGTAGTAGACATCTTGGGCTAAGGAGACTGCAATTATTCATTTTACAAATGTTTACTGAGCATTTATTATTATTATTTTGTGTCAGGTACTGTTATAGGCAATAGGGATAGAACAGTGAACAAAGCAGATAAAAATCCCTGCCCTCATGGACCTGATATTACAGTGAGGAGAGAAAGAGACATTAAAAATGGTAACAATAATAACAGCCGAGACATTAGAGCACTTAACATGTTGGTCAGGCACTGTTTATATGTTTTAAATATAAACTCATTTAATCCTCAAAACACCTCTATCTTTATGAAGTAGATTGCTATTAATATTATCCCTATTTTAGAGATAGAAAACAAGATATAGAGATTAAACTGTCCAAAGGCACAATGAGAAATGAAATTATGATTCAAATCTGGGGTATCCAACTACAGAGTCTATATTCTTAACCATTATGTGATTCCAAATAAGCATCATCTATAACGTGTTACATGTTGATAAACACAAAATCCAAGGAGCAGCAATCCACTTTATTTGGAAGATATAAGGGAATAGCAAAGGATAAACCCAAGTAAATAGGTTGGGCTCATATTATGGAGGGCCTTGCATACAAGACAGGGGAGTCCACCCACTGAATTAAGTACAATGGGAAACCACTGAAGATATGATTAGTACCTCATTTTATAAAGGGTGAACTGGAGTGAGGAGAGAGGCTGGAAGAGGAGATCAGATTCATCACTGAGCATTTATCATGATTATTGATACAGCTCAGGTGAAAAGTAATTAAGGTATAGAACAGAATAAAATATATATTATGAGAGTCCAAGAAACTAGAAATTAAACACACACACACACACACACACACACACACACACACACAATATATTCTTCCAATTGAGGCCAAAATGTTAAAGTCATCATCCTTGACATCACTGTTTCCTCTCACATGCCACATTCAATCAACAGTAAATTCAGAATTTAACAATCTTTCACCACTTTCACCACCACTACTCTGGTCCAAGCCATCAACTCTGACCTAGCTTACTGCAATAGCCTCCTTACTTACTCCCCACTTCTACCCTTGCCCTGCTACAGTCTAGTCTCAACCCAGCAGCTCAAGTTTTCTTACCAATAAAATAGGTCAAATCAGGTCACTCCTTTGCTCAAAACCCTCCATTGGCTTCCTGTTTCACTCATAACACAAAGCCAAAGTCTTTACAATGACCTATAAGGCCCTACATGATCTGATCTTCTCCCCTTACCTCTCTGACCTCACCTCTATTACTCTTCCTTTTACTCACTCTGCTTCAGTCACACTGGCTATGTTGCTATTTCTGGAACACGCATGTTCTCCCCCATCTTAGGGCCTTTACATTTGTTGCTACTTCTGCCTGGAATGCTCCCTTAACCTCTCCCATATCTGCCTGGCCCCTTCCTGACTGCCTCCAAATCTTTGCTCAAATATCACCTTCTCAGTTAGCTTCCCTAAACTACCCAATTTAAAAATGTGCACATACACATACACATCCTGTCCTGATCATGTCTCTCCAAATTCCCTGATTTTTCTCCATATAACTTTTTATCATCTGACATTCTATGTATTTTACTTACCTGCTTGTGTGTCTTCCTCCACTAGACTATCAGCTCCAAGAGAGCCCGAATTTTTATCTGTTATGTTCACTGCTGCATCCTTGGTGCCATAAATAGTACCTGATTCGTGGTAGTTCTCAATAAATATTTGTTAAATAAATGAATGAATCAATTCAGAAAAAAAGTTGAAAACAAAGTAAGGGACAGTGAAGAATTAGAATTCATATAGCAGGGCAACTAACGGAATAGGTGGAGCAAAGGAAGAGAAAGGATCGAAATGTCTCCATGATATCCAGACTTTAGGAATGGAAACAGCATTATCAGAAATGAAATAGTTACAGGGAACTGATTTGGAGGGTAGAAATTAATTCACTTTTAGACATGATGAACATTAATGGGAAATCAAGCAATGCTAATCTGAAGCTTAAGAAAGAAGTCAGGGCTAGAGATAATAATTTGGGAGTTATTAAAATACAGAGGAAAGCCAGGCACAGAGGCTCATGACTACAATCCCAGCATCTTGGGAGGCCAAGGACGGCAGATTGCTTGAGCCTGGGAGCTTGAGACTGGCCTGGGCAACATAGTGAGACCTCATCTCTACAAAAATCTTTTTAAAAATTAGCTAGCCATGGTGGCATGTGCCTGTGGTCCCAGCTACTCAGGAGGCTGAGGTGAGATGATAGCTTGAGCCTGGAGGTCAATGCTTCAGTAAGCTGAGGTCACACCACTACACTGCAGCTTGGTCAACAAAGTAAGACTCTGTTTCAAAAAAATAAAAAAAAATAAGACAGAGACAATAGTGGAGGGGATAGGACAGAACCTTGGGAAGGGTTACACTGTAGAGGTTCAAGGAAGAACATCAGTCAGGGAGGCAGCAAGAGAACCAAAATAATGACATGTCATGAAGCCAAGAGAGTAGGGTTTCAAGAAGGTAGTGGTAAATTAGTATTAAATGTTACAAGAAAAGTCAAGAAGGTTCTCAAAACTTAAACAGGCTGATTTGGCAAATAGGAAGCCATTGGAAGAAGTATTTCTTTGAAGTGGTAGAGGCAGGAACCAAACCCTAAGGCACTTAGGAAGGAGTCAGGACATGAAGGCAAAAGGTATTCAATTCTTTCAACAAGCTCACCAAAATGAAAATGCTTTTGCCCAGTAATTCCACTCCCTAGAATTTAACTTTTAAAAAATTGTTACATGAAAGAACAACAGCAAGCAAATACATTAATGCAAAGGTTGTATATTACATGGTTGTTGGTAATAGTAAAAGACTGTAAACTACTTGAAATGACCAACTACAAAAAAAGTGATTTATGATCTATTAAAACAATAAAATACTTTTTGACTATAATAAAGACTATGAAGAAAAAGGGAAATGCTTAATATGTTAAATAGAAAAAATCAAAATACAAATTTACACCATTCATTTGACATTTGATTATGGATTCCCTCCTATGTGATAGGCATATATGCTAGACATATAGTAGCAGACAAAACAGACCTTCTACCCTCATAAGACTTAACAGTTTGTGGTTCAAACTATGAAAAAAAAGGTACATATGTAACAGAGAAAAGTATACCCCTAAATAACAAAAGCTATGTATTATGATGGTAGAATTCTAGCTTTTCCTACAATATTGTTCAATAAAAATGAGCTGTTTTCACTAAATAAAGTAAATATTTATAGCAAGGAAAGGAAGAAGAGAGTTGACAGGTAGCCTGACGGGGCAGCAGGGTTCCAGGAAATGCTTTTTAGAAGAGAGAATCTGATCATGTCCAAAGACAAAGGGGATAGCAGAAGCAGAGACTGAAAATTCCACATCTTTCTTACTGCAACAGCTAATTTAATACATCCACTCTGAGAGCTCTTTAAATTCCTTGGAGAATAGACTTTGAATAGCCTAGAATAGCTGTCCTAGAGCTGACATTTAAAGGTGTCTCTTGTGAACACTAATAAAGATCCTATCCTCCACCTAAGAAAAACCTTGATTCAGACAATAAATTTCATAGTAAAACTGATCATGGAGGAAATAGTTACTGAACATTATTAGATCTAATGAATTGGTTCAAACTATAGAATATATTCACCTCACCCCAATAAGTTTGCTTCTAAATGATTTTTTGAATAGAGTAAAATTGCCTGGGTGTAGGATGTATTTTTATTACCATTTAAAAGGAAGGTAAATTCATGAAAGTGTGGTATAGCATACCGAATATGCTGACCTTTCAGTTCCTTAACCTCCTCATCTTCAATGACCTCATCCTTCCATTCCATGTGAGCTACCCACTGCATACACTTTGGAAGTTTCCATCACCCTTTCCTACTCCA
The DNA here is from genome assembly GCA_963573385.1 of Cacajao melanocephalus. NCBI lineage: Eukaryota > Metazoa > Chordata > Mammalia > Primates > Pitheciidae > Cacajao > Cacajao melanocephalus. The sequence goes on from CAUYLG010017123.1 coordinate 45,739, forward strand.
TCTCCAAAATCACTAATTCAAACATGAAATTCTCTGATCACAAACTTCCAGGTTGCTCGTTCAACTCTTCCCACTATCACTATTCTTTCAGGTCATCAAGACTTCTAGTTCACTGATCCTTCTTCCTCTACTTTCTCCCTATTAATCAAAATTTTCTTCACTTCCCTCCCTATCCAGCTTAGGTTCCATAGTGTATCACTGCTGTTACACTCTTACCAAAACCACAAAATCTCTTAACTCACTATGATGATGCTATTGTTATTGATAATGATAATGATGTTTTTGTACTCATCTAGGCCAAATTCTAACCATTGATCATTCCTGCTATTCACTTTCTCTGTGCCTGTGTCCAGTAGCCAAGTTATAGGGCAAAGTAACAAAACAGGCAAATTTGTTTCAATACATAAAATCAAAATCACTTGCAGCAGACTCCTGAAATCTGCTCACCAATCTTGCTGTGTTTTTCTTTTTCACTTTCTGCCACGACTTTAAAAAATTTTCTCCACTCTTCCCAATCCTTCAGAGTACTATTCTCCAGCTCCACTCTTTTCAGAAAATGACCTTGCCTCCTACTTCATAAAGGAAATGGATCATTAGCTTTTTAGGGCTTATACATAGCAGGTACTCAAACATATGATAAATGGATAAAAAGAAGAAAAATATGAAATGGAGAAAAACCTGGCATGGTAACCTAAAACAAAACCTCAGTTTTCCCATTTAAAAAAGGGGTAGGTGTATAACATTATCTAAGTCCCCCTAAACAACTCTAAAATTTACATTCACATATCCAGACCTATGAATGCAACTTATGCAAGGAAAAATTTTCTCAAAAGTGAGCAAGAGTAGTTAGGAAATACCATCTTATGCCTGTCTTACCAGTTGGCAGAAGTGCTATTATTCATTGTTCAATAAATAAATATTTACTGAGCTCCTTCTACGTATTTGGATTTATGGGCAAGAATAGGGGATATGTAAGACCTGGTCTTTGGCTTCATGGAGCTTTCAATCTACTAAGGGAAGAAAAACTTTATACAAGTGTCTCTAATAGGTGACACGTGCAGCGTTTTTTAAAAAGACTAGTGATTGAGAGGAAGAAAAGAATGACATTAGCAAGATGGTCAAAGAGAAGTTCCCAGTACTCTTTTATCTACCACACACAAAAACACCCACAAAACAATAAATAAATGACTACATTTTTAACAGAAATAACTAAAGGAGAGCACCAGAGAACATCAAAGAAGCAGGACCAGAAAACCTATAGAGCACACAAACCCAGGATGGCTGCATAGGGAAAGGAAAGAAACACCTTGCCTCTGCGACCCTATTCCCCTATTCAGAATCAGCTTGGAGCCAGCTTGGAATCAGCTGATCAGAACCACAGCTATATCAAAGCCCCCTGGACCTAAGCTTCTGGAATGTGCCATAGAGCAACAGTCCCTGGTTAGTGGGAAAACTGCAGTTATTAATGCCTTGCAGAGTGAACCTATGCCTCAACTTTTGGGTGCTACCATAGTTTCACAAGACCCTGAGCCCAGGAAATCACCTTCACAGCTGCTCCGAGCACCTGTGCCCTGGATCCCACTATCACTGTGGCTGCCTATGGGCAACGTCAGATCTGACACCAAGATAGATATCCATAACTAAGATACCCCACTGTGGGAAAAGTAAGACCAGGAGGATCCATAAAGCCCTTTCCCTAATGACCTATGCAGCCACCATCACTGCCACAAACTCCAGTAGCCTAGACTACTGAAGCACCTGCAGTCATCACAGACATTGATTACAACTAAATAAGCTGCACAAAGACTACAGCATTGTGCCCATGTGGAACCAGAGTCATCATAGCCTGCTCAATTGTCACCCTCAGGCCCATCTTCAGATGAATGTCTTCCCATACAAAAGCCACTCTGTAAAGTTTGGAAGAGGTGACTGCACCACTTGATGCACAGACATCAATGCAGGGACACACACACAAAAAACATGAAAAAGCAAGAAAGCATGTCACTACCAGAGAAATGGAATAATTCTCCAATAATTAACCTCAAAGAAATGTAAATTTACAAATTACCTGAAAATGAGTTCAAAATATTAATCTTAAGGAAATTCAGCAAGATACAAGAGAAGATATAGAAACAATTCAATGAAATTGGGAAATAATTTATAATCTGAGTGATAAATGCAACAAAGAGATAGATATCATTAAAAAGATATCACTAAAAAGAACCAAAGGTAAATTCTGGAGCTGAAAAGTTCAATCAATAGTAGACTAGATCGAACAGAAAAAGGAATCTGTTAACCTGAAGATTTTTTAAATGACTCAGTAAAAAGAAAAAAAATAAAAAAGAGTGAAAATAGTCTATGGGACTTAAGGAGCATCATTAATCCAACAAACTTTCATATTATGGGAGTTTCAAAGGAAAAGAGACAGAGAAAGGGACAGAAATATTATTTCATGAAATAATTGCTGACAACTTTCCAAGTCTTGAGTGAGATATGAACATCCAGATTCATGAAAATCAAAAGTACACAAAGAGCTATAATCCAAAGGGCCCTCTCCAAGGTACACTATCATAAAACTGTCAAAAGTCAAAGAGAGAACTTTAAAACCAGCAATAAAAAAAGTCAAGTCACATACAAAGGAATATCCATTAGAATATCAATGGATTTCTCAGCAGAAACCTTGTAAGCCATAAGAGAATGAAATGATATAGTCAAAGTCCTGAAAAAAAAAGACAAACTGTCAGCCAAGAATACTATACCCAGCAAGTCTGTCCTTCAGAAATGAAGGAGACGTAGTTTTTCCCAGACAAGAAAAAGCCTAAGGAATTCATCACCACTGGACCTGCCCTACTAGAAATGCTTAAGGAAGTTCTTCAAGTAGAAAAAAAAGAAGATAATTACTATCATGAATATATATGAAAATATAAAACCTACTGGTAGAAGTAAATACATACTCAAATCCAGAATATTCCAATACTGTTGTAATGATGTGTAAATCATACATATCTCTAGTATGAAGGTTATAAGTCAAAACAGTCAACAACTCATAGACATAAAGATACCAAAAACAGAAACTGGGAACCACTAGAGAAGGGAATGGGGTGGAGGGCAAGGATTGAAAAATTAACTATTAGGTACATGAGTGATAGAATCATTCATACCCCAAACCTCAGCATTATACAATATCCACAGTCAACAAACCTACACATGTACCACCTGAATCTAAAATAAAAATAGAAAAAAAAAGAAAAAGGAAAAAGATGATTAATATCTAAAATTATAATAGGTTGTTAAAAATACCCAATATAAAAAGATGTAAATTATAACATCAAAAATATAAATCGTGGAAAAGGAGGGTAAAAGTCTAGTTTCTGATGATAGAAGTTGATATAAGCTTAAAATAGTAGATTATAACTATAAGATGTTTTATGTAAGCATCATAGTAAACATAAAACAAAAACCTACAGCAGATATACAAATGATAAAGAGAGAGGACTCAAAGCTCAGCACTACAGAAAAGTATCAAATCACAAAGATAGACAACAGAGAAAAAAAGGAACAAAGAAACTAAAAAACAACCAGAAAATAAATAACAAAATGGCAGTAGTCTTTACCAATTAATAATAACATTGAATGTAAATGAATCAAGTTCTCCAATCAAAAGACATAGAGTAGTTGAATAGATTTTAAATAAAAGGATCCAACTATATGTTGTCTACAGGGTACCCGCTTAAGCTTTAAGGACATAGGCTAAAAGCAAAGGGAAGGAAGAAGCTACAAATGGCAATCAAAAGAGAGCAGAGTGGCTATGCTTATATCTGACAAAATAGACTTCAAGTCAAAAATTTTTACAAGAAACACAGAAGGTCATTATTTAACAATAAAGGAGTCAATTCATCAAGAAAACATAACAATTATAAATATATATGCATCTAATGTTGGATCACCTAAATACATAAAGCAAATATGAATGGACATAAAAGTATAGGAACTACAAGCCAGGTGCGGTGACTCAAGCCTTTAATCCCAGCACTTTGAGAGGCCAAAGTGGGCAGATCACAAGGTCAGGAGTTTGAGGCCATCCTGGCTAACACAGTGAAACCCCACCTCTACTAAAAATATTAAAATTAGCTGAGCATGGTGGCAGGTGCCTGTAATTCCAGCTACTCGGGAAGCTGAGGCAGGAGAATCATTTGAACCCAGGAGGCAGAGGTTGTAGTGAGCTGACATTGCGCCATTGCACTCCAGCCTGGGCAACAGGAGGACTCTATCTCAAAAAAAAAAAAAAAAAAAAAAAGGTAAGGAACTTCAGTATCTCACTTTCTTCAATGGGTAGATCAACCAGACAGAAAATTCATAAGAAAATACTGGATTTAAATTGTACTTTTGACCAAATGAAGCTAACAAATGTATAAAGAACTTTCCATCCAAAGCAGCTGAATACATATTTGTAAATATATATGCATCTAACATTGGAGCACATAAATACATAAAGCAAATATGAATGACATAAAAGGAGAAATAGATAAGCAAATCAATCCAGGTGATATATCACATTAACAAAATGAAAGATAAAAAACACATGATCATCTCAATTGATGCAGAAAAAGCATTCAAAAGAGTTCAAAATCCTATCTTGACAAAAACTCTCAACAGTTTAGGTATAGAAGGAATGTTCCTCAACACAATGTAAGCCAATTTTATGCAAAACCCACAGATAACCTTATAATCAATGAGTAAAGACTTAAAGTTTGTCCACCACAATGTGATGCTAGGCAAGAATGCCTACTCCCACCATTTCATTTTTTTTTTTTCACTTAAAGTTCTGGGGTACATGTGCAGAAATGTGCAGGTTTGTTGCATAGCTATACATGTGCTATGGTGGTTTGCTGCACCCATCAACCTGTCATTTACATTAGGTATTTCTCCTAATGCTATCCCTCCCTTAACCTCCACCTTCCTGATAGGCCCTAGTGGGTGATGTGCCCATCTCTACGTCCATGTGTTCTCAGTGTTCAACTCCCACTTATGAGTGAGAACATATGGTGTTTGGTTTTCTGTTCTTTTGTTAGTTTGCTGAGAATGATGGTTTCCAGCTTCATCCATGTCCCGGCAAAGAACAATAACTCATCGTTTTTTTATGGCTGCATAGTATTCCATGATGTATATGTGCCACATTTTCTTTATTCAGTCTATCATTGATGGGCATTTGGGTTGGTTCCAAGTCTTTGCTATTATGAATAGTGCCATAATAAACATACGTGTGCATGTGTCTTTATAGTAGCATGATTTATAATCCTTTGGGTATATACCAGTAATGGGATTTCTGGGTCAAATGGTATCTCTGGTTCCACATAGTACTGAAAGTATTAGAAAGAACAATCAGATGAGAAAAAGAAACAAACGATAACAAAATCAGAAAGGAATAAGTAAAATTATCTCTATTTGCAGATGAGATGATCTTATATGTAAAAAACCCCAAGTCCATAAAAAACTGTTAGAACTAATAAATGAATAAATGAGTTCCATAAAGTTCCTTGATACAAAATCAACATACAAAAATTAGTAGCATTTTTATACAAAAATAATTACCTAACTGAAAAAGAAATAAAGAAAACAATTCCATTTATGATAGCATCAAAAACATACTTAACAAATTTAACCAATGAGGTGAAAGATCTGTATACCAAATAATACAAAACAAGCAAATGGAAACCAAAAAAAAACAGAGGTTGCAATCCTAGTGTCTGATAAAACAGACTTTAAACCAACAAAGATCGAAAGAGACAAAGAAGGGCATTACATAATGTAAAGGGATCAATGTAACAAGAAGAGCTAACTATCCTAAATATATATGCATCCAATACAAGAGCACTCAGATTCATAAAGCAAGTTCTTAGAGACCTACAAAGATACTTAGACTCCCACACAATAACAGTGGGAGACTTTAACACCCCACTGTCATTATTAGACAGATCAATGAGACAGAAAATTAACAAGGATATCCAGGACTTGAACTCAGCTCTGGACCAAGCAGACCTAATAGACATCTACAGAACTCTCCACCCCAAATCCGCAGAATATACATTCTTCTCAGCACCACATTGCACTTATTCTACAATCGACCACATAATTAGAAGTAAAACCCACCTCAGCAAATGCAAAAGAATGGAAATCATAACAAACGTTCTCTCAGACCACAGTGCAATCAAATTAGAGCTCTGGATTAAGAAACTCACTCAAAACTGCACAACTATATGGAAACTGAACAACCTGCTCCTAAATGACTACTGGGTAAATAAAGAAATGAAGGCAGAAATAAAGATGTTCTTTGAAATCAATGAGAACAAAGATGCAATGTACCAGAATCTCTGGGACACATTTAAAGCAGTGTATAGAGGAAAATTTATCACATGAAATGCCCACAAAAGAAAGCAGGAAAGATATAAAATCGACACCTTAATGTCACAATTAAAAGAACTAGAGAAGCAAGAGCAAACAAATTCAAAATCTAGCAGAAGACAAGAAATAATTGAGATCAGAGCAGAACTGAAGGAGATAGAAACACGAAAAACCCTTCAAAAATCAATGAAACCAGGAGCTGTTTTTTGAAAAGATCAACAAAATAGATAGACTGCTAGCCAGACTAATAAAGAAGAAAAGAGAGAAGAATGAAATAGACACAATAAAAAACGATAAAGGGGATATCACCACCGATCCCACAGAAATACAAACTACCATCAGAGAATAGTATAAACACCTCTTTGCAAATAAACTAGAAAATCTAGAAGAAATGGATAAATTCCTGAACACTTACACCCACCCAAGACTAAACAAAAAGAAGTCAAATCTTTGAATAGATCAATAACAAGTTCTGAAACTGAGGCAGTAATTAATAGCTTACCAACCAAAACAAGTCCAGGACCAGATGGATTCACAGCTGAATTCTACCAGAGGTACAGAGAGAAGCTGGTACCATTCCTTCTGAAACTATTCCAAACACTAGAAAAAGAGGGAAACTTCTCTAACTCATTTTATGAGGCCAGCATCATCCGGATGCCAAAACCTGGCAGAGACACAACAAAAAAAGAAAAATTTTAGGCCAATATTCCTGTTGAACATTGATGTGAAAATCACGATCAAGTTGGCTTCATCCCTGGGATGCAAGGCTGGTTCAACATATGCAAATCAATAAACATAATCCACACATAAACAGAACCAATGACAAAAACCACAAGATTATCTCAATAGATGCAGAAAAGGTCTTTGACAAAATTCAACATGCCTTCATGCTAAAAACTCTCAATAAACTAGGTATTGATGGAATATATCTCAAAATAATAAGAGCTATTTATGACAAACCCACAGCCAATATCATACTGAATGGGCAAAAACTGGAAGCATTCCCTTCAAAAGCTGGCACAAGACAACGATGTCCTCTCTCATGACTTCTATTCAACATAGTATTGGAAGTTCTGGCCAGGACAATCAGGCAAGAAAAAGAAATAAAGGGTATTCAATTAGGAAAA
>CAUYLG010017127.1:0-16422 GCA_963573385.1 Cacajao melanocephalus
GACCCGTGTGGCTCCTCTGCCGGGAATCTCCTAGTCTGTGGGCAACAAAAATTCGTCTGAAAGTGCGGCGTCCACTCGCTCTCTGCGCTTTCACTGGGAGCTACAATCCTGAGCTGTTGTTAATCGGCCATCTTGGATCGAATTTAATCAATTTATACTCAGGGTAATTATTGATAAGTAAGAGCTTGCTACTGCCATTTTTTTGTTTGTTTGTTTTTGTTTGTTTGTTTTTGTTTTTTTCTGTTTAGTAGATCCTTTAGTAGATCTTATATTCCTTTTCTCCTCTCTTGCTATTTTCCTATGTAATTAGTAATTTTATCTAGTGGTGTACTTTGGTTTCTTACTTTTTGTCTGGTGTTTACCTAGCATGGGACTTTTGCTTTGTGTTTACCATGAGGTTTACATAAAATATCAACAGTCTATTGTAAGCCAATAACAACTTTATTATCTTTGTTGTGTAGAAGACACTCATCTTAAACTTAACTTGCTTGCAATAAAAAACAACATTTTTGGCTGAACACAGGGGCTCACACCTGTAATTCTAGCATTTTTGGAGGCCAAGGCAGGAGGATTGCTTGAGCCTAAGAGTTTGAGAACAGCCTGCGTAACACAGTGAGATCCAATCTCTATCAAAATAAGGTTATCTGGTTGTTGTGGTACATGCCTGAAGTAGCAGCTACTCAGGAGGCTAAAGTGGGAGGATTGCTTCAGCACTGGAGTTTGAGGCTGCAGTGAGCCAAGATCATGCCATGTACTCCAGCTTGGCAGCCTGGGTGACAGAACGAGACCCCATCTCAAACAACAACAACAGCAACAAACCCAACATTTTTACTCCACCTCCCACACATATTTTGTGTTTTGTATATCACAATTTCTATCATTTCATATTGTGTATCCTTTGACAAATTGTCATAGCCTTTAATAGCTTTGTTTTTTAAATCTTTATACTAAAAATATAAGTTATTTTCATACCACAATTACAGTATTAGAGTATTCTGGATTTACTGTGTTCTTACTTTAACCAGTTAGTTTTATACTTCCATGTTTTTGTGTTATTGATTAGGGTCCTTTTTTTCAGTTTGAAGAACTCCCTTTAGCATTTTTCTGTGAGACGTATTTGATGGTGGTGAACTCCTTCAGATTTTGCTTGTCTGTAAAAGTCATTACCTCTCTTTCATTTCTGAAGGACAGTTTTGCCAGCTGAGGTATTCTTGGTTGACAGATTTTTCCTCCTGTACTTTAAATATATCATCCCACTCTCTCCTGGCCCATAATGTGTCTGCTGAGAAGTTCACATCTTACCTCATCAGAACTCCCAAATATGTGATTTGCTTCTTTTCCCTTGCTGCTTTCAGGATTTTCTCTTTGATTTTTGATACTTTGATTACAATATGTCTTGATGCAGTCTTTTTTGGATTAAATCTGATAGGAGACCTTTGACCTTCCTGTACATGAAGGTTATGTCATTTTCTAAATTTGGGAAGTTTTCTGCTATTACAGTTTACCCTTGAACAATGAAGGGTTGGGCTGTTGACTCCTTCATGCACAGTCAGAAATCCATGTATATAACTTTTTACTCCCCCCAAACTTAACTACCTAATAGTGTACTATTGACTGGAAGCCATACCAATCTTGCTATCTCAGAGGTGGCAGAAGTGGAAGAGGTGGAGGAGACAGAAGGGGCGGCAGGAGAGGCAGGCACACTCAGTGTAACTTACTGAAAAGCATTTGTATATAAGTAGACCCAAGCAATTTCAAGTGTGTTGTTCAACAGTCAACTTTTTTCTTTAAATAAGATTTCTGGACCTTTGTCTCTCTTTTCTCCTTTATAAAATTCCTATTATTTGGATATTTTCACAGAGTGGCCAGGAAATTCAGTCTGTGGGAAGTCTGAGGCTTGGAGTCTGAGGTCATTGAGGCTTTCCTCGTGCTGAATTTTACTGGGACAGGCTTAATATTGGGTCTGATGTGAAGCCTAGTGCTCATTTCTCCCTCCTTTCTTCACACAAAAGGAATTTCTCTTCATGCCACACTGCTTGGGGTTGAGGGAGGGGTGATGCAGGTAATGCGAAACTATAGTTTCTGCCTTCTTCAGTGTGTTGCACCCACCTGCTATAATCTCTCATCTGGTTTTCTTAGCTCTTATGAAGGTATTTTCATGTGTGGCTAGTAGTTCAAACTGATGTTTTTATGTAGGGAGAAAAGTGCTGGGAAGTCCTATTCCACCATCTTGCTGATGTCTGCCTCCTATTTTTACTTTTTAAAATGTTACTATGGCAGAGTTCTAAATTACATGTATCTCACATTATATTCCTACTGAATAGCTCGAGTGTACTTGTGATGTCAGTGAAATGTCTCTGTCTCCTAGAGCGACAACGTGAAGTTGTGCAAATAGCTCTGAGAACTTGTGCCAATTCCTTAAGCTTTTTGAGTTTCAGTTTCTTCAACTTTAAAATAAAAATAATTGTGCTTTCCTTACAGTCTTGTTCTGAGCATTTAATGAGATAACATACATTAAGCTGTCTGACACATAGTGTTGGGTAAGTGCTGGTTTCTTTGACTTCTTTTTTTTTTTTTTTTTTTTTTGAGACAGGCTGGAGTGCAGTGGCGCAATCTCGGCTCACCTCAACCTCCGCCTCCCGGGTTCAAGCAATTCTCCTGCGTCAGCCTCCCGAGTAGCTGGGACTACAGGTGCGCGCCACCACGCCCAGCTAATTTTTGTATTTTTAGTAGAGACGGGGTTTCACCATGTTGGCCAGGATAATCTCGATCTCTTGACCTCGTGATCCGCCCGATTCAGCTTCCCAAAGTGCTGGGATTACAGGCGTGAGCCACCGCGCCTGGCCTCTTAGACTTCTTAAGCAAGCACAAACTTACATTGCATCCATCAGTCCCACTTGTCATTGCCAGTTTGTTAATATCACTGCACTGACCAGCACTAATCAAGTTTCGAGATCAGCTCTATATTTCTTTCTAGTATCAGTTAGTGTTGCAGTAAGTCTGGTAAACCTAACCGTAATGCATGAAAAAAATGCAATTGTTAACCTGAAAAAAAGAGAAAATTCAGACCCTTTATCCTGCATTCATTTTCAGGATCTGGTTCCAAATCCCAGGTAAGTATCTTGAAGCTCGCATCCCTGAAGAAAGGAGACATCTACATCTGCCATGTTGTCCAACTTGAGGGGTACAGTTCACGTTCTATAGTATCCTATGCTGTACACCAGAGATACAATGGAAATGGTGCCGCTGGAGTTGTGCAGTGCTGCAATATTGGACAACTTGCTGCTGTTCTCATTTTTTACATGATTGATTGGGAAGGAGGGTATGGAAGTAAGGGGGGAACAATTTACACTTTGTTCTCCATTTTAGGCAAGAACAACATCCTAGGTTTTGAGGTCTTTAAATACTGCAGAGCAATTATCAAAAAGTAAAAGATTGTAAGTGCTATAGATTACTGCCCACGTTATTTTCAGAATAGATATTTTCATTATACTATAGTGATCATAATACTAACCAAGGATTTCTGAACAAATTCCTATCAGTGTGAGGTTAGAGTTGTCATTGCCATCCTGCTCTATGGGGTAATCACAGAGCATGACTGCAATCTACTTGTCTTTCCTACAAAAGGGCTTATATATCCAGAGAAGGTGAGGTCTTCAGTGTGGGAAGATGAGAATTGTGACTCTTAACTACTCAATGTAGGACAAGTAATTTTAGATCCCAAGATAACCTAACAATAAAGTGATGGTGGTTTTATTATCTTAAGCTGTTGATGTGTGACTATTATTATTCATAAACTTAATCCTCATATCTTGGGACTGCAGCAGGGTTCCAGGATCTCATTTCTTAATGTCATTAATGTTACAGCTATAAATCTCAAAACAAATACAATAATCACAAGGGAGCATCAGCAGCTGGGATAGTTAAACACTACTTACCTTCACTATACAGAAGAGATAAGTGCTCTTCATTGCAAAGGAATCCTTTACAGGTAAATGTTTTGTGGTAGAAATGTTCTTTCTGACAAAATTCGCTCTTTTAAAGCATTGACACATAATATACGTACACACTTTTGGGATACATGTGATAATTTAGTACATTCATATAATGTGTAAAGATCAAACCAGAGTAATTGGTCTTAAATTTTTGTCTTTATGCTAGGATTTTCTTCTGTTTTGAAATGTACAATGGGTTATTGTAAACTATAGTCACCTTACTGATCTATCGAACACCAGGCCTTATTTATTCTATCTGATTTTATATTTGTAACCCTTAATCAACTCTCTTCACCCCCACCCACCTCCCCTACACTTCCCAACCTCTAGTAACTACGAGTCTGCTCTCTATCTTCATGAGATGCACTTTTTTTTAGCTTCCATATGTGACAACATGCAATATTTGTCATTCAGTGCTCAGCTTATTTCACTTGGCATCATGACCCCCAGATTCATCCATATTGCTGCAAATAAAAGGATTTTATTCTTTTTATGGCAGAATAATATTCAATTGTGTGTAAATATCACTTTTCCTTGATGCAGTCACCCACTGATGGACACGTAAGTTGATTCCATATCTTGGCTGTTGTGAATAGTGCTGTAATAAACATGAAAGTGCAGATATTTCTTCAATATACTGATTTTCTTCCTCTAGGACATATACTCAGCAGTGGAATTACTGGATCATATGGTAGTTCTACTTTTAGTTTTTGAAGGAACCTCCATACAGTTTTTTATAGTGGCTGTGCTACTTTACATTCTCACCAACAGAGTAAAAGTGGTTCCCTTGCTCTGCATTCTCACAGCATTTGTTATTGTCTGCTTTTTGATAATAGCCATTTTAACTGGAGTAAGGTAATATCTCACTGTAGTTTTGATTTGCATTTCCCTGATGAATAGTAATATTGGACATACATATTGGCCATTTATATATCTTCTTCTGAGAAATGTCTATTCAGATCTTTTGCCCATTTAAAAATAAAATTGATATTTTTGTCTTGTTTTTGTTTTTGTTTTTTTGCTTTGCTGCTTAGAAAATAAAATCGCTATTATTTTTGCTATCGAATTGTTTGAGTACCTTATGTATTCTTGTTATTAGTCCCTCACCAGTTAAATAGTTTGCAAATGTGTCCTTCCATTCAGTAGGCTGTCTCTTCACTTTGTCGTTTCCTTTGCTGTTCAGAAACTTATTAACTTCATGGGATCTCACTTGTCTATTTTTGCACTGGCTGCTTGTGCTTTTGAGATGTCTTGGGACTGCTGCAGGGTTCCAGGATCTCATACTCCAGAAAGCTTTGCCCCAGCCATTTTCCTGAAGTGCTTCCCAACAATTTATCCTAGTAGTTTTAGAGTTTCTGGTCTTAGATTTAAGTTCTTAATCCATTCTGATTTGATTTTTGTACGTGGTTACAGATAGGGGTATAGCTTCATTCTTCTGCCTACGGATATCCAGTTTTCCCAGCACCATTTATTGAAGAAACTGTCCTTTCCCCAGTGTAGGTTCTTGACACCTTTGTCCCAAATGAGTTGGCTATAAACGTGTAGATTTATCTAAGGATCATTTTTCTGTTCCATTTGTCTGAATGTCTGTTTTTATGCCAGTACCATGCTGTTTGGCTACTACAGCTTTGTAGTATAATTTGAAGTCAGGTAATGTGATGTCTCCAGCTTTGAGCTTTTTCTCAAGAAGGCTTTGACCATTCTGAGTCTTTTGTGATTCCATATGAATTTTAGGATTTCTTTTGTGTGAGTGTGAAGAATGTCATTGGTATTTTGATAGAGATTGCATTGAGTCTGTAGGCTGCTTTGGGCAGTACAAACATTTTGCCAATATTGATTTTCCCAGTCCACAAACAGAATAGGTTTCTAATATTTTGTGTCTTCTTCAACTTGTTTCATCAATGTATTATATTTGGCATTGTTGACATTGTAGAGATCTTTCACTTGTTTGGTTAGTTTCATTTCTAAGCATTTTTAATAGCTATTGTAAATGAAATTAATTTCTTTTTTCTCAGATTTTTTGTTGTTGTTGTCATGTAGAGATGTTGTTGCTTTTCGTATGTTGATTTTGTACACTGTAACTTTACTGAATTTCTTAAACAGTTTTAACAGGTTTTTTTTTTTGTAGAGTCTTTAGGTTTTTCTAAATATAAGATTATATTGTCTGCAAACAGGGAACATTTGACTTCTTTCCAACTTGGATGCCTTTTATTTCCTTCTTGTGTCTAATTGGTCTGGCTAGGATTTACAATACTATGTTAAATAAAAATAGTGAAAGCAGACATCCTTGTCTTGTTCCAGATCTTAGAAAAAAGGCTTTTCATTTTCCCCCATGCAATATGATGCTAGGTGTGGGTTTGCCATATATTGCCTTCATTTTATTGAGGTATGTTCTTTTTATATCCAGTTTCTTGAGGGCTTTTATCATGAAGGAATGTTAAATTTTATGGGATCCTTTTTCAGCATCTATTGAAATGATCATGTAGTTTTTGCCCTTGCTTCTATTGATGTGATATATAACATTTATTTATTTGCATGTTTTGAACCATCCTTGCATCCCTAGGACAAATACTGCTTAAATTATGAATAATTTTGAAATGTGTTGTTTAATTCAGTTTTCTAGTATTTTGTTGAAAATTTTGCATCTATGTTCCTCGGTGCTTTTGCTCTGTAGTATTCTTTCTGTCCCCTTTGTGATGTCTTTGTCCGGTTTTGATAGAGGTAATGCTGGCCTCATAGAATAAGTTTGGAAGTATTCCCTCTTGATGTGATTTCTACTTTTTTTTTTCAATTTTTTTTATTAGTTGTATGGCTAACGTGGTTTATCTTGGAAAACGCTGCATGTGCTGATGAGAAGAACATGTATTCTGTACCTGTAGAATGTAATGTTCTGTAATTGTCTATTAGACACATTTGGACTACAGTGCAGATTAAGTCCAATGTTTCCTTGCTGATTTCTGTCTAGATAATCTGTGTAATGTGAAAGTGGGGTGTAGACATCCCCACCTATTATTATATTGGTGTTCACTTGTCTCTTTCACTCTAATAATATTTGCTTTATGTATCTGGATGCTGTGGTGTTGGGTGCATATGTATTTACAATTATTATAAACTGTTGAATAATTAGCCCTTTATCATTATATAGCGACCTTCTTTATCTCCTTTATAGTTTTTGACTTGTAGTCTATTTCACCTGATACAAGTATTGCTACTTCTGCTCTTTTTTGCTTTCCATTTCCATGGAGTATCTTTTTTCATACTTTCATTTTCAGCTTATGTGTGTCATTATAGGCGAAGTCAGTTTCTTGCAGGCAAGATATAGTTGGGTCTTTTAAAAATCCATTCAGCCTCTCTGTGTCTTTTAATTGGATAATTTATTCCATTAGATTCAATTTTATTATTGATAGATAAGGACTTACTACTGTCATTTTGTTTTCTGTTTTGCTTGTTTTGGAACGCCTCTCCTCCTTTCTTCCTTTCTGTCTTCCTTTGTATATAAAAGGTTTTTCTCTGGTAGTATATTTCAATTCCTTTTTGGTTTTTGTGTATCTATTACAAGGTTTTCCTTTGTGGTTACCTTGAGGTTTGCCAAAAAAATCTTTTAACAAATTATTTTAATCTGATGATAACTAATTCTGATCACAGACAAGAAAAGAAAACATACAAGCAAAGAGGAAAGTAAAAACTCTACACTTTGACTCTATCACTCTCACTTTTTTGCTTTTTGTTGTTTCCTTTTATGTCTTTTGATATTGTTTATTTCTTATTGTATTTATTTTTTTGATATATTTATGTTTTAGTGTTCATGAAGGTATAAATAGAATGTTCCTTATGCTTGTGGACATTCATTAATGTTTGCGCATCAGAGAGTTAGATATATATTCCAGTCTTAGTGTCTGGCCTTGTTAGTACTCATACTTCTGGGGAGGGCTTTCTAAAAATTCAAAGGGGATTGAGTGTTACCTAAACCCGTGGTTACTGCAGCAGTTTGAGCACTAGGGGGTGCCTTAAGCCCAGGTATGCGACAACTCTTGCAGACTCCTAGATACACAGCCCTTGCTGGACCTGGGGAAGATAAGGGATAATTTCCTGGGTTTCCAGGCAAAGTCTCTTGCTCTCTTCCCTCTCTTTTCATTAATCAAAAGGAGTCTTCACTCTGGGCTACTTGCACTGGAGGAGGGGTAATGTGCACACTTCCCTGGTTGCCATAGCTGGCACTGTGTTGGGCCGCATCTGTAGCCCGTGGCTTCCCAGACCAGCACAGCACAGGGGCTTGCCCAAGGCTTGTGACCACTATGACCTGGCTGCCACTGATGCCTATTCAAGGTCTAAGGCCACTTTAGTCAGCAGGTGGTGAATTCTGCTAGGATTCAGTTCATCCCACCATGGCAATAGAGTTCTTTGTGGCCGGGGGTAGGTCTATAAATGCCATTAAAGAGCACAAGCCTGGAATCAGGAGCTTTAGGATTCTGCCCAGTGCTTTATCTTACTGCCGCTGAGCTGGTATCCAGTTGCAAGACAAAGTCCCCTGTACTCTTCCCATATTTTCTTCTAAGTGGAAGGGGTCTCCTTCTGTACTACATCGTGTCCAGTTGAGGGAGGGATGATGAAGGCACTCCCATGGCCACTGCAGCTGGGGTCATGGTAAGTGGCACACTGAGAACACAGCTCCTGAGAATAGCACAGCACGAGGGCTCACTCAAAAACTGCAGTCATTGTGGCCTGGCTGACACTCAGATTTATTTGGGGCCCTAGGCCACTTTAATTAGACAGTGGTTGGAATTCAGACTCTTCCTGTTGGGGAAGTCCCTTCTGGCCCAGGGCTGCTCTATATATTCCCTTTGTGCGTACCCAAAGAATGGTGCCCAATGTTGTGTTCCACCGTGACAGGGTGGAACTGAGTTCTAATGCAAAGTCCACACTCACTTTGCTTTTCCTCCCCAAAGCACGCAGATTCCGTCTCTTGGCTGCCCTTATGGGGTTGGGGAAGGGGTAATTCAGGTAATGTAGGACTGTCCTTTCTACCCTTTTCAATGTGTCGTTGTTCTTTTTTTTTTTTTTTTTTTGAGACTGAGTCTCCAGGCTGTAGTGAAGTGGTGTGATCTTGGCTCACTGTAACCTCCACCCCCAGGGTTCAAATGATTCTCCTGCCTCAGCCTCCCATGTAGCTGGGATTACAGGCACCCACCATCATGCCTGGCTAATTTTTGTATTTTTAGTAGAGACGGGGTTTCTCCATTTTGGCCAAGCTGGTCTTGAACCCTTTACCTCAGGTGATTCACCCGCCTCGACCTTCCAAAGTGCTAAAATTACAGGCATGAGCCACAGTGCCCAGCCTGTTACTGTTTTAATGAAGGTGTTTTCTTGCATACACAGTTGTTCAATTTGGTATTCCTGTGGGGGGATGATTAACAGCATTTCTTTTTAACCCTCTTGCTCTGCCTCCAATCAGAAACCATATCTTAGTTGAGATTTGAAGGATGAACAGGGGTTATCCAGGCAAGGAATGTGGGATTAGAGGAAGCATACCTAAGTGGCATAAATAATTTGGATGCCAAGCCTACTTGGCTAAGTTTAAGAACCTTAAAATTGTTCTGTTTGGCTGAAGAAGAGAGGCAAAAAATTAAGGGCACTGATGTAGGCAGATGCCAAATAGAAAAAATATTTTACATCTATGTTAAAGAATTTGGACTTTATCCTGAGGAGTGCGCATAATTTTAAACTGGATATTGACATGATCGCATTTGTTTAGAAACTTCATCCAGGCTACAGAACGGATTGGGTGGTTTGGGGTTAAAGCAGATATTACTTACTGTAGCATTTTCATACACAAAATGAGAAAGGAAAAAAATGTGTGAAGTTTGGTCTTCTCTGTCAGTGACTATTGTCTATAATCTTGACCCATGATTATGAAATTTATTCTTAGGGGCATGGGATTCTGATTCTCAATATCCATAGGAAGGCTTTTTAAAAAATTCTACCTGGATATACAAGTAAATGGCTGCTCAAATCTCTGTCTGCTCCAACCCTGCCTTGGAACTTGAAAGAAAGCCACTTTCTAACACACATAACAATTGTATAATTCAGTACCAAGAATCGTGGAGAAAAAAACACCAGAGAATTATAGTAATTCAATTTAAAATCTGCTGAAAGCTTTGCTTAAGGCTTATGTGCCTGTACAGAGAAATTGTGTGAGGTAAGAAAGCCGTTGTCATGGCCACAGAGCAGTTGGTATTTTGATAAAATTAAAATGCCCTCTCAGGAAAGGTTCTAACATTCTCTGGAATAACATTTTAGAGCTTGAGGTAAAGGAAAGGCAAGACATACGTGTGATAAGGCATTATGTCCAGGTGATAATCAGAGTCTAGCTTGTATTCCAGGAGCTTCAAATTCTTGTTTTCTTTTTATTGTAGTTTGTCTTTTTGTTTTTCTTCACCAACAGCAATATTGGAGCAAAATTGATCTAATTTCACAAACTGCACTTCTGGTAAATTTTAAAGAAACTTAAAATGTTATCCTTGAAAATGAGATAATAAAAGGGGACATCTGCCCATACCTTTTGTTCTAAGAATTGGAGATAGTAAGCAATCTAGCAGCATTCCAGGTAATAGAATCTATGTAGGATTGCAGTTGTTAAATATGCATAATTAATTAAATGCAATTCCAATCATCATACTGCCAGATATAAATACCATCTGGGAAGGGTTGTCTTATGATAAGACTAACGGTGCAAACATTGTAACACTATTCAAAGGCAGAAGAAACCATTCTGGAGCTTTGCTAAAAATAGGGTGCTTCTAGTGTAAAACGAAAGTAGACCTGCATGTTCTGTCCACCACAGTTGACCATCCATTCCATTCCAAACAGGAACACTCACTTCCAAACCACCCCTTTAAGATAAAAGGATCTTGAATTGAGGAAGTATAAGAAATTGATAGGTTCTGTTATTTGTACAAATGATTCTTCATTTCTTTCATACAGCTGTACAACTCTAATTAATAAATAAGCAACTAGTGAAATAAACTTTAGCAGAAGGTCTAAACATAAGAAAATGTTGCATTCTGCAGTATTTAATATATGCTTCTTAAAGCTGATATATGTACACACACATGCTTGCACACACACACTTAATTTTTCTCAAGAAACAGGTTGTTTTCCATTGCATTTTTGAGAAGTGTATTATTGTTTTGCTCCATTAGTTTTAGATTCTTATTCTAATTGTGTAGAACTATTTAAATAGGAAGGAAGATAATCTTCAAGTCATTCTGGTTTAAATATTGTGGCTTAGAAGCAAGCTGGCTTCACTTCCCCCACAGAAAATGAATATATGTATATATATATATATATATCCAGTATTGAGATCATCACTAGCAATATTTCAGAACTCAATTATAAAGATGAGATAGTTCCTGGGCCCACAATGAAGTTAAAAACTTTAATTAGACAGTAAGAGAATTGGACTTACCTTATTTGTGACACTACTCCTCCATTCCCAATTTGCCCAGCATCAAGTATGTGGAAAATTCCCCTGACTCAAGATTTTGACATTGGAAAAAGTGAGAACAAGGTTGACAATCAGCTTCCCCACCATCTTGGGTTCCCTAGCAGAAAACCTGTCTCTCCCTCAATCCATGGGAAATATTATGAGTGCCTAAAAGGAGACGTATTCCTGAAGACAGGCAGAGACAAAAGGAGAAGGCAAGACTCCCATCCCAAAACTTGAGGAAGATGTAAATATCCACCTACAGGAAGGTCAGAGAACACCAAACAGATCCAACCCAAATAGGATGACCAAGGCATATAATAATCAAGCTTCCAAAAATCAAAGACAAAGAGAGTACCCTAAGAAAAGCAACGAAAAGAAGCAAATAACATACAAAGGCACTCCCATTTTTCTGGCAACAGGCTTTGCAAAGGAAACCATATTAGGGGGAATAAGATGCCATTTTGCAAGTGTTGAAAGAGTAAAAATCCCTGCTATTTAAGAATACTGTATACAGCAAAACTATTCTTCAAATATGAAAGAGAGAGAAGGTATTTTTCAGACAGACAACAGCTGAGATAATTCACCACCACCACTACCCCCAGAGCTGTCTTATAATATAAGAAATGCTAAAGGAAGTTCTTCAATCTGGAAAAAAAAACACTAATGTGTAAAAAGAAAACGTGAAGATATAAAACCCACTGGTAAAAGTAAATACGTGGACAAACCCAGATTTCTCTAATACTGTAATTGTGACAGTCAACCCACTCATAACTTTACTATGAAGTCTAAAAAACAAATCTGTCAAATATAATGATAGCTACGCAAACTTTTATGATATAGACAGTATAACAGTATGTAAATAGATATGACAAAAAGTCAAAATGTGGGTAGGAGGAAGTTAAAGTGTAGCGATTTTTTAGTTTTCTCTTTGTTGGTTTCTGTTCTTTATGATCTAAGATACGTTGTCATCTCTTTAAAATAACTTGTTATATCTATAAGATATTTTTGTAAGCCTCATGGTAACCACAACACAAAAACCTATAATAGATTCACTAAAAATAAAAAGCAATGAATTAAAACACACTACCAGAGAAAATAAACTTACCACGAAGGAAGGCAGTGAGAAAGAAAGAAAGGAATAGAGGAAGTTACAAGCAACTAGAAATCAGGCAACAAAATGAGGGTAGTAAGCCCTTATTTATCAATGTTAACACTGAATATAAATGGACTCAATTTTCCGATTAAGACATGGGGTGGCTGAATGGAGAAGGAAGGAAGGAAAGAAAGAAGGAAGGAAGGGAGGGAGGGAGGGAGGGAAAGAAAGAGAGAGAGAAAGAGAAAGAAAGAAAAAGAAAGAAGAAAGAAAGAAAGGGAGAGAGAAAGGGAGAAAGAAAGAGGAAGGAAGGAAGGAAGAAGGAAAGAAAGAAAG
The DNA here is from genome assembly GCA_963573385.1 of Cacajao melanocephalus. Taxonomy (NCBI): domain Eukaryota; kingdom Metazoa; phylum Chordata; class Mammalia; order Primates; family Pitheciidae; genus Cacajao; species Cacajao melanocephalus. Next base: position 12,911 of record CAUYLG010017127.1, read on the forward strand.
AAGGAAAGAGAAAGAAGAAAGAAAGGAAGGAAGGAAGAAAGAAAGAAAGAAAGAAAGAAAGAAAGAAAGAAAGAAAGAAAGAAAGAAAGAAAGAAAGAAAGAAGAAAGGAAGGAAGGAAAGAAAGGCCACAACTCCTAACTGCACTCTCCTCTAAACTTTCTCCCATCCACAAATCTCATCTCCTTAAATAGCGCCATGCAGCTGCTCAAACCAATCTTAGAAGTCATCCTCAATTCCTCTGCATTTCTTGCACAGTGAGCATGTTCTGCTCATCTCCTCCTGTGTCCACTTCAAGTCAGCCTGCTCTTCCCCATCTCCTGTGCTCCCACCACCAGCTCTCATCTTCTTGAGTAACTATAAAATCCTCCAGCATGCTCTATGTGCTTCAACTCTGTGTTCCCTGAAAGTGTTCAGTTTTGCTTTAGCTTCAAACATTAGAAATTTAATATTCCAAAGGATTCTAAAAACGGATTAAATGTGCCAACAAGAAGGAAGTTTAATATGCATGCCTACCAGAAATAAATTGCTTTTCAATAAGATATAATCTCCAATAAAGTGCTTTTTCTTATATCTGGCTAGGAGCCATAGACTCCATTACTTTCTTCTCTTTTCAGAATTATATTTCTTTTCTATTTTATATATTTTATTGATACATACTAAATGTACCCACTTTGGGAGGCCGAGGAGGGCAGATCACTTGAGGTCAGGAGTGTGAGACCACCCAGGGAAACCCTGTGTCGACTAGAAATGCAAAAATTAGCTGGGCATGGTGGTAGGCATCTGTAATCCTAGCAACTCAGGAGGCTGAGGCAAGAGACTCGCTTGAACCTGAGCAACAGAGGTTGCAGTGAGCTGAGATCATGCCACTGCACTTCAGCCTGGGCAAAGAGGGCAAAGAGGGAGACTTCATCTCCAAAAAAAAAAAAAGTACCTAGTTTCAGGGTAGCTGTCATAATTTATTACATGTATATAATGTGTGAAGATCAATTCAGCATAATTGAGCTACTGATCACGTTAAATATGTGTATTTTCTTTGTTCTAGAAACAGTCAAGTTATTCTAGCTATTTTGAAATGTACAATTGGTTATTGTTAAGTATACTCTACTGATTTATTGAACACTAGGTGTTATTTCTTCTACCGTTTATTTGTACCCATTAATCAACCTCTCTTCTCCCTACCTTTCCTAGCCTCTGGTAACCAACAATCTACTTTCTATCTTCATAAGATATATTTTCTTAACTACTACATATGAGTGAGAACATGTAATATTTGTCTTTCTGTGCTTGGCTTATTTCACTTAACATGATTATTCCAGATTCATCCATGTTGCTGCAAATGACAAGACTTCATTTGTTTTTATGGCTGAATAGAATCTCATTACCTTTATCCCTTCATCTGCTGATGGGCAATTAAGTTGATTTTATAATTCTTCAATATATTGATTTTCTTTTTTTGGATATATATCCAGAAGTGGAATCAATGGACCACCTGATAGTCCTTATTTCTTTCTCATCATTTGATTGATGATGTTTCTCATGATTTCTTTTTTAGATAGCTTGTTTATGTATAGAAATAGCACTGATTTTTGTACACCAATTTTGTATACTGTAACTTTATTTATCAGTCCTGCGTTTTTTGGTGGAGTCTTTAGATTCTTCTGTATATAAGATCATGTTATCTGAAAACAGGAGCAATTTGGCTTCCTCTTTTCCAATTTGGAGGCCCTTTATTTCTTTCTCTTGTCTAATTGCTCTGGCTAGTACTTCCAGTACTATTTTAAATAAGAGTGGTGAAAGTGAGTGTACTTGTCTCGTTCTAATTATTAGAGTAAAAGCTTCCAACTTTTCCCCATTCAGTATGATGTCAGTGGTGGGTTTGTCATCTACGGCCTTTATTGTGTTCAGATATATTCCTTCCATACCTAATTTGTTTTGAGTTTTTATCATGAAAAAATGTTGAATCTTATCAAACTCTGTTTCTGCATCTACAGAGATGATCCCTTGGTTTTTGTCCTTTGTTTTGTCGAAATAGATCACATTTATTGACTTGCATATTTTGAATCATCCTTGCATTTGGGGAATAAATCCCTCTTGATCATGCTGTATATTTTGATGTGTTGTTGGATTTGTTTTGCTGATATATGTTTTGAGGATTTTTGCATCTACATTTATTAGGGATATTGGCTTGTAGTTTTCTTTTTTGGTGTATCTTTGTCTGGCTTTGGTATTAGGGTAATGTTAGCCTCATAGAATGAGTATAAAATAATTCCCTCTTTTTAACTTTTTTGAATATTTTTAGGAAAATTGATGTTCGTTTTTCTTTAAATGCTAGAATCCAGCATTAAAGCCATCTGGTCCTGGCTTTTCTTTTTTGGGGAGATGTTTTGTTACTGCTTCAACCTTGCTACTGGTTATTGGTCTGTTTAGGTTTTCTGTTTCTTCCTGGTTCTGTCTTGATGGGTTGCATGTGTCAGGAATCTATTCATCTCCTCTAGGTTTTATAATTTGTTGGTATAGAGTTTTCCATAATAGTCTCTAATGATCTGTTGTATCAGTTGTAACATATCCTTTTTCTGATTTTATTAATTTAGATATTTTCTCATTTTTTCTTGGTTAGTCTAGCCAAAGTTCTGTTCATTTTTGTTTATCTTTTAAGAAACCAACTTTTCATCTGGTCGATCTCTTATATTGATTTTTTAGCTTCTATTTTGTTTATTTCTGCTCAGATATATACTATTTCTTTTCTTCTACTAATTTTGGGTTTGGTTTATTCTTGCTTTTTTTTAGTTTTTTTGAGGAGCATTATTAGGTTGTTTTTTGAAATCTTTCTATTTTTTGACGAAGGTTTTTTTTTCTTATAAACTTTCCTTTCAGCATTGTTTTTGCTGTGTCTCATAGGTTTTGGTATGTTATGGTTTTATTTTAATTTTGTTGAAGAAATTTTTAAATTTTATTCTTAATTTTTCATTGACTCATGGTCATTCAGGACCATGTTGTTTAATTTCCATGTATTTGTACAGTTTTTAAAGTTTCTTTTGTTATTAATTTCTAGTTTTATTTCATTGTGGTCAGAAAAGAGACTTGACATGATCTGAGTTTTTAAAAATTTGCTGAAACTTAGTTTTTTGGCCTAACAGATGTATTCTAGAGAATGTTCCATGTGCTGATGAGAAGAATGTGCTCTCTATTGGATTGGTGAATCTTCCTCCATCCCTTTGTTTTAAGTCTTTGTGTGTCCTTGCTTGTGAGATAGATCTGGATACAGCATACCAATGGGTTTTGACTTTTTATTCAATGTGCCTGTCTGTGTCTTTGATTGGCGCATTTAATCCATTTAAATTTAGGATTAATATTAATATATATGAGTTTAATATTGTCATTAAATACTAGCTGGCTGTTTTGCCCAATTGTTGATATAGATTCTTGATTATGGTGATACTCTTTAGCTTTTGATAAGTTTTTGGGATGACTGATACTGGTTGTTCCTTTCTGTATGTAGTGCTTCTTTCAG